>JAYRCB010000401.1:294563-358097 GCA_036026315.1 Trachelus stipa
TGCAGGAACGTAAAAATGTAAACTTTTGCAAATAATGAACAGCGAGTGCGCGACTGAATTTCCATTTTATTAATATATATTTATAATAATTTATAATAAATATTAATAATAATTTAGGTTAACGAGTCGAACGATTATCTTGTGTATGATTATTCATCATTAACTACGATCTGGCTTCTGTAGTTAGCTACAAAATAGAATTTGAATAGTGAATAGTTTAAGAGTACAAAAATAGTGATTTATAGTATATTCGAAAAAGGTAGTCAATATTTTGAGCATCATTAAGGATCTTTTCTTTAAAACAAAAATGAAGTAAAAATAATGAATACTTCGAGGTATATGTACACACATACAATGGGTATGTAACTTTTAGATAACAGAAAAGCACGCAGACGTTTAACGTGCTACAAGAATCATGAAAATGTGCTCATATTTTTCTTGGGCTTTAGACAATTTCTTACAAGGCAGTTCCTTTTCTCATACGGCACGAGAGCCCAGGCTCTCGTGAAACGACCAGGAAAATACGTGGAACGCTTGTACCAATCTCCAGGACAAATTCGCAGCAATTCATGAAATGAATTTTTCGCACTGCAATATAACCGTATACATATTTGTATACAGAGAACCATAGCCACAATAGATTACAATGAAAAATTTCATTCCGAAATGCAGAATAGATTTATTTCTGGTTAAATTACGAGTATTTCATCTTTCGTTCTTATTTCGTGGCTGCTTATACTTTCTTATTTATATTAAACATATACGTATAATAAAAAATTTACCAGTAGGTCGCTGTCCCAGGGAACGCATAACAACCCCCAGTTCGGCCATCGTAATTGTTCCATCTTCATCCTTGTCGAAGAGCATGAAAGCCTCCTTGAACTCTGGAACAATATACTGTATATCTATATTCATATACACAGAGAGGGGGTTGGGTGGGTGAAATAATTTTACAGTTATAGATATAAGTATATCCGTAACCACTTGTTGGGGGACGAATGCCAGCGGAATGTCCCGAGTGCGGTTGCCATAAATTCGCATGAAGAAAATGGCCGAGAGACGCCTGTAAATAATAGGCATGGAAAAAGCTGGCGACGATTTGGCAATGGGCAAGCACGAGCGATTTTGCGGGCAGTATATATACATATGTATATACATCCTTGGAAATAGCGGAATCAGGATAACTATTAATCATGGGGTGCATGGGTATATGTTGTTACAGAAGGATGTGGGACAATGGAGCATGAGAGGGATTCGTTCCAATCGTGGCAAGTCGCCAGACACAATACCGTTAAATACATAGCCAATGCATTTTTGCCAATTTTAAATTGTGCGCACTTTCATTACAGCATTTCGATATTTTTACATATTTTTAGAAAAATGTACGAGATAAATAATTTCGCGTATTTAAATGTGCTTTCTAGATACATAAGTTTGGTATATATCTACTAGAAAGGTGAAAGAAAATCGGGCGGCTATTTTCAATTGGGTACCATATCTCTTCTTTTCTATCTTTTTTGATAACTTTTATCAATACTTCACCGACATTCTTACTCTATTGCTCAGAGTTACTGCCCCGGTATTGTGCCTGCTGAATTGTATGGATGGAATTTATTTAAAGGCATCTACCATATACTGTGGAGGTGTATATATATATACTTGTGTATATAGAACAGAGGTAGAAAGAAATATATGAGTATAGTCCCATTCATTGTAAGAAAATATTTTATGTGCACCCACACACATAGATACTGGTACGTAGCATTTCAACATGCACGCCACAAAACGTACATTCTGCGATTTCCGGCTACATCGTGGGGTCCTGTGCGTGGGTATTTCATGGCGTTGGACTGTACATCATTTGTTAAATTTGTACTTATTTCTCTCGTGGGAACGATTATTGTGTTTTATATTTTTCAAGTGGATTCGAAAGGATCTTGGTCAAAATTTGAATACTACGGGTCCCGAGAGTACCAACTACGGGCCTGGCGTAGCGTGCTGGCGAGGCGACGTGACAGCCAGACCGGAGCACACATCCTACGAGGGACATTCGGCCAGCGTCTCCCCGACCCAGAGGGCATATGGAAGTTGCAGTAACGGCTTGAAGCTGTCCATCGAGGGAGCAGAGGTGGATGCGATTCCCGCCTCCCGAAAATATCACTGCAGCCATCCCAAATACGAAAGATGCTAGGATCTACTTTATCGGGATCGAAAAAAACAATTGAAGATCGCGAGCGCTCTGGTGAAGCCGAGGTGTCCGCCAATCAGATTGGCCTAGGGGATGTATTACAGCGCGCCTCTTGGGAAGGTTCCTGATTTTTTAAATTCGTAGCGTCACTCACGGTGTGGCCGAGCTTAGAAACAGACGTGTATTCGTCTGGTAAATTTTGTATAGTATCATATTGGTTTTTTTTCTATTTTGTCGAATTTGTATAGTATTGTATCGTCTACCGTGCCGCTTTGCGTTAACTCGCTGACGTTAAATTCTGTATAATATTCTTTTGCTTGTAAATTCTGTAGGAATTCTGTAGAGGGTAATTCCGTATCGTATCGAGTACGATGTATATTTTTGTAGAACATTAAGGTCCTGTAAATTTGTAAATATTATTTTGCCAATAGGTCTTCGGGACCGCCAGCTTAATAATTTCCTTGGAGGAATCTACGGTCCTGTGTAAAGCGTGTATATTTTGTTCAGGAACCGTTTTTCCATCTGTTTCTCTTGTTTTGTTGAATAAATCGGGCCAGAGTGTGGTTCCGTATTTGATTTCGAGAAATTTGGTATTTGTTCTTTGTAGTTTTGAGAGTGAACCTCCCCAGATTTCAGATTGTGATTATTGCCTCCCAGACCCAGGAACCTACCGCATAAGAGCTGGCCATGATGTCCTTAAGAGACAGCGGTGTAACTCTGGTTATACATGGCACCCAATAATTTAGTATTTTAATAATTATTTTCAGCGGTGCCATTTATTTGTGCGTCAACGTTTAAAAGTCGGCGTCACAATACATAATATATATTAATTTTTCAGATTAGATTATTATTAGTTTTTCCTGTCCTATTGGGCTTAAGAATCTTACAACCATTCAGCAATATTAAACTTTCGCTTAATTTAACTTAGCTTTGGTAATTCAATTCCCTACCTCCTTTGGTTTCCTCACTTAATACTAATGACTCGCTCCGTTACGTTCGGGCGCCCTCTCCTGCTTTCAAAATTCTTTCCACCTCCATCCTCAAATCCGCTTTTACTACTCTCTTAAATTCTTTACATTCCAATATATGCTCCAAATTTTTTTCTCCGCTGCACACAGTGTACATTTAATGTTTCCGTACCCCTTGCTCCTCCCTCGTCCCACGTTACTGCATCTCATTCTCGCCCATTGTTCTTTGTCCCCTTGAGTTTCGTATTCTGCTTGTCCGAATACATCTCATATCCCCTCACACCTTCTCATTCACTGTACTTTGGACAGTACCTCGGGCGTCAATTCGATTCCAATCCTCCTATATCGTTTGATCCTCAATTGTTTTGCATCCTTGTTCCATTCTTATTAGAAGTTCTCGCGGATCTCTCCCTTACCTCAAGTCACGCAATGTTTCCCATCCCCCACTCTTCTTAATGCCATTTCCATTTCCTTCATCCACTTTGATCCCTTCCCATTTTCCCAGTTTCTCAATTCTTCTTTGAGACATCTTTTTGACAAACGGTCGTCTTCCATCTTGAGAATTTTTACGAGATACTTTGATGCTCTCCGCCAGGCTTCCACTTGCAATTTCTGCCTGCCATCTCCATCTGCCGAATATACGCCGGTGTGCATTTACTCATACCCAGCATCATCTTTGCCTATGTCCCTGCCATTTTTTCAATATTCTGCCTCTCTTTCCATCCCCAAATTTCGGCGCCGTACATAAGAATCGTTCTGACCATCATGTCCATTAGGTATGCTCTTCTTTTTAGGTTTTCTATGTCTGCCCTATGCATAATCTCCCAAGCCGCATTAGTAGCGATCTGTGCCTTACCCGCGAGCTTACTGAGGTGCTTCGTGTACGAGTTTTATACCGTATACGTGAATCCTAAATACTTATAGGCATCCATTTCTTAGATTTCATTTCTTCCATGTTTCCATACCTCCCCCTTCTTTCTCCTTCTGCCGTTCTTGAATACAAACATCTTTGCTTACGTCACATTAACTTGTATCCTATTCCTCTCCACGTGTCGTGATAACACCCTCAGCATCCCATTCAGCCCTCCGCGTCCTCTGCTATCACAGCCACGTCATCGGGAAACTTCCAAGGAAAGATCTTTGTCCTTCCGACCACTATACCTCCTTCATTTCTCCTCTTTTATTGTTCGTTCAAGTCGTCTTTTTCCAGCAATAACGAAAGTTTATTTTAGTTATATACATACAATTGAATTTCAAATAAATTAATTTTTATTACTACGCCAAAATCGTTGCTCATTCAAACAAGTAATTAAACAAATATTTAAAAAAATGGCGAATAAAAAAATTGCATTTATCTATCACTTGCAATTGCTTCCATTCATTAGCTGTGTAAAAATGTTTTATTACTTTTATTTGTAGAAAATCAAAGTTGTAAAATCATTGCAGCATTACAGATGCACATATACAGGGTAATTCATGAAAAACCTGAAGTTAGTCTGTTCATTTGATTGTTATGGTAGAACCAGCTTCGGGTGGTCTCTTTTTCGTATATAACCTTATACAGGTTTAATTATTAGTAATTACTATTTTATTATAACAAGAATTGTTTTTTAAGGGTAGTGAAGAATTTATATAATACATGGCATGAAATTTTAGTAACCACATACGCAAGATCATTCCTCATGAACTTTGACCTTAGGTACCAAGTTTTATGAGGTTTCAACGCGTTAAAACTCAGCAATACCACTGGACGGTGCCGATTGAAATTTCTAGTGTTTCTGACTGGGAAAGCAGCCAGGAACCCAGTCGGCTGCCATCGTATTTTATTTAATAGACTCCGCTCACATCGTAATACATTACATTGCATACAATATAGTGCGGTAATAGTGCAATACATCATGCTATATGGCGAATCGTTAAAATTCCTACGATAGGCAAATTTCAATTTCAAATATATTCCAAATTTTATGCAATCACTGACGACCACGTGGCTCTTTCTGAATTTGGGCCAGTTTCGGGGGGCCGGTTTTCGCAATAGCTTGAATTTTACTTTGGACCAGAAAAAATTCAATGAATCACGCAAAGAGAGAGTGACGGCTTGACGTTTTGGAATTCGCAAGTTGTCAGTCGTTCGAATACAAGAAACGGAAACGTCCGCGCGTGGGTGGAAATCCGGCCTCTTTGGAATTCACTATTTCGTTCAAGGATCGATAGGAAGATACGCTTTTTCTGTTTACATCACGTGGAGAATCCGCTTTAGTCGGATGAATTTATTTTTCGATCTAATCGTGATATCATGTGTCGACACATTGTTATGTCTATCTTTTTGTATATACAAAGTCGCCCGTTGCAAATTCGCCTTTTAACTTTCAGTCGTCTGCATTTCGTTCTCAGTCGCCGTTGCTGCTTGTTTTTCAAGTGGCGGGTGTTTTTTTTAAAGTGCAAAAACATCACGTAAATCAAGTGACTTGTCAGGTGCAGTTGTATGGAAAATTCAAAATTTCATGCAATAATTCAAAATTGGTATACGGTGTTTTTGTTTTCGTAAGCGTTTCAAAAAGTCGTTTGAAATTGGTGATTAATCGTAGCTCCTTTGTACGTGATCTTTTTTTTTACCGCTCATTCCCCTCTACTCCCACCATCTACTATCAAGTGCTAATAAAAGTTCAATTGACATTAACAAATCGATAAATCGCGCATCGACTAGTCTTGTAGTTCGAGGGAAAAAATTTTGAATAATATGAAGCGCGTGTCGTGAATACTGTATAAGATGCCATTGGCATAAAATTGGTTTACCGTGACAAAATTTCAAGTAACTCTCGCAGTACAGCTATTCTCAAAAGATACGTACCTATTTCTACTTCTGATGGAATTTTTAACAATAGTCGGTTCTTATACGCGTGGATGTTAATATCCACGTGTACATATGTAATATCATAGTATATAGGTTATGTATGTGTATGCTCGTTTTTAAACTATTTATAAAATTCAATGAAAGCTTGTTTTAATTTTGATTCTCGAAATTTCGAGTAGTCTCGTTTGTTCATTAGTCAGACTAACGAAGTAGGGAAAAGACGTAACTCGGGCGTCTCAGATATTATTAGCGAGAGTTTTGAGTTTCAATTAAAGGATATTAGACATACGTAGTAATTGTAGGGACTGTACCACAAATTAGTAGACACTTTGGTCTGCATCCATATGGAATTAGAGTTAGGATAGAATTTAGGTTGTTGGCAAAGGATATATTAGACGTTTATAATTTTAATTAGATTTCTGATAGATTAGTCTTCATTCCCTTTAATAATTTGGAAGTTAACAATCTTTAGCAAAACTTTATTGTAGCTTTAGTTTAACTTTGGAAATCTTTTGCATTAAAAAAAATGTTATCGTCATTATTATACATAAATTTAAAAAGGGATCATGGACATACATATATATATATTACATTTTACAAATTACAAAGTATATTTCGGGAATGTAAAACCTGCCAACGTTAGCACGTCTATAAAATAATTTCCGTTCGTTGGTTCTTACAATTAGAGATGTTGAGTTTCCATACTCAACCACGCGTGTGCATAATGAATTCGTACATATATCCATATGGCAAGAAGAGAAAAAACGTAAGACAAAGGATGGGTATATGGCAAATGTTAGAATCAATGGCTACAAGGATGTTTGATTGTTAATAACAAAACTTCTAAAAAATAATCAACTTACCCGCAACTTGATCCTCCGTGAGACCATATTCAGACTGAAAAAAGATAAAAGAAATTAGTTTTCTTGGTTATCACATTAAATATTAATGCAATATAAAAATGTTGTTTTTGTCATGTAGTACACTGCAAGAACGATGCACTTGTAGATGAGAGTTATAGCAATTATCATATTGGATAGAATTAATTGGAACGGCACCAGTAGCACTTTTATTAATAAATTATACGGTATTCGATATCGAGACGCTGATTATTTAGTGCGTATAGTATTGTATGTGCAATTAGATTATAATTGCACGTAGTTAATTATAATTACGTTCCCGATATGCGCTAAGATAAACTCACGGAGAGGTTGCGTATATGAAAGTCGATTTGATTGGTGAGCCGCCGAAGTTTGCAATATTCGTGAGTGTACCTCTTATGATCGGCCATTATAGCGTTAAGCCACTAGGGATGAAAACACCACTGAAAGTAAGAATTGCCAGGTCTAACTAACAGTAGGTGAGCCAGTAGGCTGGTGGGCTAGAATCTGGCCAATTGCCTACCACGAAGAGGTCACTTCCCGTATTATTAATAATGTCTGGCGCGATATTAGCAACGATGAGAGCGTCGTCCGCGTTCGATAAATAACGATGTACGAGCATGGAAAAAAATAAGAAAACTGAATTGGTGAAAAAGAGAGGCGAAGTGATGACGTGAAAATAAAAGTAAAGAAGAGAATAACGAAGAGAATGAAGAAATTGAAAAGCCCCACCTACTTCCGGCTTGCTATAAATAAACTGACAGATGCGAGATCCGACGTTTATAGGTTTCACGAGCGCAAATCGGCCACAAGACAAAATTTTTCATTTTATAGCAGACATTAATAAAGGCAAAATACTTTGCCTCGTATTTGCGTTTACGTAATTTAGGTGGTAAGGTTTATGAAACATTTTTAAGAGAATTTAAGTCGCAGGTTTAATTGGTTACTATCGTTTCGTTTTGACGTTTCGTTCATAAAATAATATTTTTTTGACCATCCACGATCTACTGATCAGATCTATGGATCACTTACACTGATCTGTCTGATCTGGCCATCGATCTTGCTGGTAAGTCTTCTCAATCTTCCGTACTCGTGCGTGTACTTCTTTTCCGTGCACGTGCCGTCCGCCATTTTCAGATTAAAAACTCCCGCGAAAAATCTCAACACTTTTCCAGTAGGTAGATAATATCCAGTAGTAGATAATATGTTGTGTTGATCAAGTTTGTTCCGTATCGTAATAAAATTCAGCGCAATACTTAAGGCAAATTACACAGTGGAGCCGCTGAATGCGAAGTCGCCGGAATCTTCTATCGCGCCAGCCAAAGGTAATACTCGTAGACTCGTGAATGGTCGAGCGGCCGATATTTTGTCTAGAGTAAAATCAATGTTTATCTTCCGTCGACCGTAATTCGGGATTAAATATTTAAATAGGAATCTGGGAGATTCTATTTGAGAGCGGCGTACCGTCGCACGTACTGTCTGTGAAAAATGACGAAAACGTAAAAAGTTCAAAGTCACAAAGGCAAAACGGAAAATCAAAGTGCAAAACAGTGATGAAAATAGAGAGATTAGATTCAATTAGAGGAAGAAAATTCACGTTTGTCAACCACCACTGTACTCCATATCACTTGTCATAATTCGTCACAGAGCTCTTCTTTACGTTAAACTCGAAAATGATAAAGATGCCTGTCTTCGTGTAGCCTTCGGCTGTTTTTAAACTGGGCCGAGCGACGCGATTGGACGGCACTCGCACAGCTTTGTGTCCCTGTCGTTATACATGTCGATTCACACTGGCAAATGCCAAATGGTCACTTTCACGCGAAGCTTCTCTGTCTCTGTCTTTTTCTATTCGTATATTCGATGTGCAGATGCCTTAATACGCTGCTTGGTTGTCTCCTCGTGTTTTTATACACATCGAGTTTAGTGTGTTCTGTGATTCTGTAGCTCTCGACACAAATTTTGGACTAAGTTCAACAATGTGCATATATGTGTAACTGTATATACTTGTACTGCGTATGTAATTATTAAAAAAAAATGTCTTTCGTCTATTTACTGTCCGCATGATGAACAATATGCCAATTGCGTATTACATTCGGGAGTATTGCATCAATTAAAGTTAGCTTTTCCTATTTAATTTCTATGGTACAACCACTTTCAGTTGATACAATATACTTGAATAACCATAAAACATGATACCCATATTCATTTGATAAATTAATTATACAGTTCGATATTGGTTCTTTGATATTTTTGGAATTCTCTTTACCTTTGCTTACTAAAATTAATTAAATTTAGAATATGAGGATGGAATTCTTACTAGGGAATGAAGATCAAAAACTTTGAGAAGAATTAAGATGTCGCCACTTTTCATGGATCAAGTAGCTCTCGTCATTACCGACGGCACTAGATATCATCTATTCGTAGGGACCATCACCATCACAGTTCTACGCGGCGAACTCCACCCCGAATAACTGTACACGCAAAACTAGAAAGGATTAGCTCTACACGTTTACCTATACATGGACTACATCGAATAAGGGGAGATTACGATTTCTTCGGCCTCTTGATTTAACAATTGTTTATAGGATTATTTCTTACAAGGAATAAAATAGCGTGTGAGGCTCATTGCTCTAACTGCTATAGTTTGTCGAAATATGAAGTGTTACAGTTAGAAATATACAATATGAATTTTTAAATAATATTTCGATTTCCAAAGCGCCAGTTAGCCTGACGGTTGTTCTTGTTATTATCTTTGACTTTGAAAAGAATAGTGCAATAATTATTATGTTAGTACGTTTAGTTTAGAAACTTTGGCAAAAACGGAGCAATACCAATCCAGGGTTTTACATTATTATTGATACTGATGGTGTGTTAGTTAAAAGGAATCGTTCGACACAATATTGTAATGCTGCGATGAGCCCCGCCAGCGATGAGTAGGGGCCAAACTGCTGCTGATCATTTGCTTGGGTATCAGTTGTTTTGGGTTCAGTTGAAACCATTAGTGTGAGTTTTTCGTGAAAAATATAAACACAGACAAACTTCAAGTTAAGGAGCCGAAGAAATCATAATATCCCTTTATCTCATGTAGAGTTGGGCCGTGTAGAACTGGATCCCATGCATTTTCGTAAAACCGTCACTGACGGCACCTTTTCTTACGTTTGACGCAAAACGATAGAGCGCATGCGAGGTATATGGCGTCCCTGCAGGGTTTTTCGAAGTGAAATATTAATTAGCTTAATTAAGGGAGTGCCTCCGACATAATTAAGCTCGTTAGACTCACGTGCCGTGACTAGAGACGACCAGGCGCCGATATTTATTCATAAATCATAAACGTTTACGTGCTCGCACCGTCATTTGCTTCGGCACGCGCAAGAATTGTCGTTAATGAACTTTCATTAGGATTTGCAGAGAGTTTCCTTCTCGACGAATGTAATGAACAAACTTACGACCCGGTAACAACCATACACCACCTACGTTGTACCGTTTTGCTAGAACTTTTTTATACCGTATTACCGCCTTCATCCGGATAAATTAATTTTTAATTTCTAATTTTAGCATAACATACATATAGATATAATAAATGAAATTAGGTGAATTCTGGTTTTTGTCATATGGAATCTGGACAGTTTTTAATTTTGCCATTTTATCATATTTAAACATACTGTTTTATATTGATGTTTAATTTTTATTTTGATTACCTAATTACTCACCAAATTGATGGTAACAATTAAGTCGTATTGCTGACGCTGTCCCTTCTTCTTATTCTTTCCAGTCTTTACGGATGCTGCCTTAGGCGTGACTTTAACTTGTCCCTTTTGAGCAGTTGGCTTCTGCGCCGGTTTCGTGGCAGTTTTCGCTCCTGCCACGGCTTTCTGTCCTCCGGTTAATGGGGCTTTCTGTCCCGAATTGCCTTTCTGATTCACGTGTCCCACTCCGTCCGCTGGTTTGTTGCGAGCCTGCGCAGAGTATTGGACTAGATTAGAATCAGATTTTGCATGATTTTGGCCCTTTTTACGTGCTCGTGCTTACTATGACTTTCTAAGAAAAACCGAAAAAGTCTTCGGACTTCATTATATTATTATAATTAATCACTTTAATATTCTGTTAGGAATTTTTGTCACTTCATACATAATAATTATGTATAGGTATACTGGTTCGGAGGTCGTTTCATGTAAATATAGATTTTGAATCTTCCACGAGACTTCTAAATTCTTACTTTTTTTCTCTTTAATAAACGGCTTAAGGGGAAGTCGATGACTAATTCGATTAAAATGATGATTTACAAATTCTATTTTGTACGTATTTGAATTTATACATAGTTACTATTCATTCCTTTTTTTCCTGGAAATGGAATACATTTTTTAAAAGACCTTTGAAGTATTACCATAATCAAAAGCTTTCTCAAGATAAGAGCAAGTCCGGCTGAAAGTTCGAGAGAAATAAAGGAAAAAGATTCTTTAAAAATATACTTGCTTAATATAAAGACCTTCCGATTTTTTTTAAAAACCACTCGTTACACACTTCTTATGTAATTATTTAAACACCCAATACTTCATCTACTTTACACTTTACCTGGTTTTATTCAGCCCTTCTCAGCGTACGCCTAGAATATCAAGATTTCTATTGTTTCAAAAAAAATGTCGAATACTTCACAGTAACCCGTATGAAAATAATTTATAAATGATATACATATTGGATATAAGTCGAATATACATATATAACATTCAACATATATAGTGAATGTAATTTCAAATATATTTTACATATGTATTTACACATATAAATAGATGCATATATGCGATTAATATTTGTAGCCTATATATTAAATATATATGTAACATGTAAATACATATATATTTAATGTATATGTCTGCCCATATATCGTTCAATGTATATGTTCACATTTTGGTTTATATATAACACACCTATATACAATATATATTACATATATTTCATGTATATGTACCATATTTATATCAATATTAATTCGTATAATCATTTCACATTTAATCGCATTGTGTTTAATACAAGTAATTAATTGTATTCTGCTTTGTCGTTTCTGTGCATGTACTGATCGATAATGCATGCATACGTATATGCACACATATTGTACCTTATATTCACAGTACATATGCAATTTATTTATACTCATATAAAAAAATTTGTTTGACATATAATTTGTATATACTTATTGTACAAATAATGTACATTTTTATATACCAATTAAATGTATATCACATATAAAAGTGGGAAAAATTTCATAAGTTTTGCATATGTTTATTATATATATTCTATATACGTGAACATATGTGTCGACATATATTTTCAATTTCATGTAATATATGAAATATTTTCGTGTAGGAACCAGCCGTTTTTTCACGGTAAAATGAAATTAAAAAAAAGGCATTCAGAAAAATTTGAAAGAAATCACTGCAGGTGGATGGAGATTAAAAATTAATTTTCACCTTAATATGTTGACTACTCAACATCCTAGTGATTTTCTTAGCAGACTCACAAGTATCCAGAACAAAAGCTTTGGAACATGTAAAAACCGGTATTGTTTACGACTGAAACGTGAAACTGGGCCAACGTCGATCGGAACTCGATTTCGAAGTTTCCAAGCTGAGGAGAAATTCCAGCTGGGGAAACTGCACTTGCTACTACGTGTTATACTACATCATTATATATATATGTATTACGTTAGGTTAGGTTAGGTAGGGCGTCGGAGAAGCGAATACCAGCACCAGCAGATACTAAGTCCTGGTCTAATTCCTCGAAGCACAAACTTACTTTTGGGAATTTATTTTTCGCGTAGTAAATCGTCGTGACGCCGTCGGGATTCCTTTGATTTACCGGTGGAGGTGCATTTGCTGGCCCGTGATCAAAATTCGTTTTCACGCAATATCGCGGAGAGCATAGGCACCACCTAATCTAACCTAGGACAAGAAAAAATTTAACCTCATGTAAAATTGAAAACTACCAGAGACTCTATTCATATATGGGTCATTCCATGCCGTTTTTACACTCAAATTTCAGATTTCAATCGGTTAATTTTTTTTCGCTTCTACGTCAAAAAATATGAGACACGTATTTTTTGTTTTTTTCTTCAGACTTTTTTTTCGAAAATATGATTTTTTGAAATCTAGAACCTTTTAAAATCTCTCAATTCTGAAGCCTCTATTACTACGAATCTGTTGGTCGTATCGAAATCCCGACTGTACATAAAAGTTATGTTTTTCCGTCTACTTTTTGATTATGTGTGATTTAATAACAAATTCGCTAGGTTTCATAAACGATTTTGCCACTGAAAAACTGAAAGTTAAATTTTTTAATAAAAGGTATTTTTTTTCTTTTCATTTTTTTACCAAATGATCTGTAAACGATAACAATGATTTATCAAATTTGCTTTCGATGTGCTCTATTATGGTTCTCGAAAAAGAATTTTTCTTGTGATCGCGTTCGAGTTCGCGCTCCGTGCTCCGCGAAAATGAACAGTACAGATTGAAAGATAGACGATATTCCAATAGTGATATCTTTGAAGATGTTCGTTTACTAAAAAATCCGGAAGTGACGAAAAGACTTCCAATGAAACTGAGCAAAGATATCATTACAGTAGAAAAAAAACGTTGCATTCGTAAGCAAAAGCAATAATTTACCAAACCTTAAGCAAAAAAACATGAAATAATGAATATAATAATAACATTCGTAGTGCCTAAGTAATATGTATTAATTGACAATGTTGAAAAAATGAATATTGTTTATCTCCTATAGTTCCAAGATCTGATGTTTTCGTCGAAGTATTAAGTAAAGTTTTCGATTATTAGAAAACCTATGTGATTTTTGCCAAAGATATAAATAATTTAATGAAATGTATGTGTTGTAGTACTTTTTTATTGATAATATATTTTTCTGTTGACGGTTCGTCTTTTGATGATTCTCAAAAATATGCCCATTGTTGAAATACGAAGGATTTAGTACGAGATGCTCCGCATTTTCGCGGCGCACGGAGCGCGGTCTAGCGCCGGACGCGCGGGGTCTAACTCGAACGCGATCACAAGAAAAATTCTTTCTCGAGAACCATGATAGAGCACATCGAAAGCAAATTTGATAAATCATTGTTGTCGTTTACAGATTATTTGGTAAAAAAATGAAAAGAAAAAAAATACCTTTTATTAAAAAATTTAACTTTCAAGTTTTCAGTTGCAAAAATTGTTTATAAAATCTAGCGAATTTGTTATTAAATCACACATAATCAAAAAGTAGACGGAAAAACCTAACTTTTATATACAGTCGGGATTTCGATACGACCAACAGATTCGTAGTAATAGAGGCTTCAAAATTGAGAGATTTTAAAAGGTTCTAGATTTCAAAAAATCATATTTTCGAAAAAAAAGTCTGAAGAAAAAAACAAAAAATACGTGTCTCATATTTTTTGACGTAGAAGCGAAAAAAAATTAACCGTCTGAAATCTGAAATTTGAGTGTAAAAACGGCATGGAATGACCCATATAGGTTAATATAGGTTTTTTCACTTGGGTTATTCAGGTATAACTGGAGAAACAGTGCTCTGGATTATTTGAAGTTTTTAATTACGCGATACAAAACTGTGAGCAGTGGCGAACTGAGTTGCCATTGTTGAAGTTCTGATAATAATACGTCTTGTAACAATAGTATGAATCTTTTTTTTTCACTGTGGTCATTGTGCATCTTTGATGACTTTCATTGCTTCGATAGACGTTGTGATTTTTAAAAATTATTCAAATTTACCAATTTTGAACTTTGCGACGTGACCGATCATAGATAATTTTTGACTGATTGTACCAATGGCTCAGCGACCGGTTGTAAATATTATTTCAACTCAGCCTGAAATCCTCTGGATAACGACGATAAGCAGAATCGTAATTAAATGAAAACGCCCGTGGACCGGCGCCGGGACGAGTTGACTCGTGAAACTGGGTTAATTGAAACGGAATAAATTGCTGCTTGTAAAAACGATTCAGGATCCAGGATCGCTGAGTGGGATCCTAACTTCGTTCTGTTCAATACGCTGAATGTCTAATGGCGGACAGGATATATGACATTTTAGATAGTTCGCGGTAAGAAATGTGAAACTGTTTAAATAAATACATCACGATCTTATCAAATCACATTGACATGGATCATGGTAGAAAATAATATATTTTATTTTACGATTATGTAAATTTTGAAAAAAAAAATATCGTTGCAATAAATAATTGTTAACAAATTATATGCTCCGCGTCCTTTTTATTGTTTTTATAACACACAATGACGGGACTGTATCGAAATGTAAATTTTTGTTGAATCTAAAAATTCTCGCGGTACAAACAGACAATCGGTGTTCCAAAAATAACCTCGTTTATTGGAATAATAATTCATGGGGAGTCGGCAGACTTAGGCGTCTCAACATACGAGACCGGCGAGATAATTATAGTTCCCTTGTCCCATCTACTTACCACTTCGCTCTCCAATACTATTGAAACACCCAATGTGTTCCTTTTTATGCATCACAGTCACGTGATTCCACCCCCGCAAGCGCCGTCGCATTCTCGAAATACCGTTGGTGCAACCAGACAAAAAAAATAAAATCAGTCACTCTTAAGTCTATTCGATAGAAGCCATCTTGAAAATACTCTTAAACAATGTTTTCTTCTTGAGAGATCACAAGGATCACTGCCGAAAGTATATAAAAGAATTAATTGTAACTAAATCTGTTGTTTTAATTTATAACTAATACAGGACTATTAATTGAAATAAAATTTTAAAATCTCAATCGCCATTGAAAATAAGTTTTTTTCTTTCATTAGGAAGTAAAGTAAAATATAAATTTTCAGAATAATTAATATTTCACTTTACGTTATTCGTTACTTGCTATGCTGTAGCCTTATGGCGGAACAAATCAATTTATCTACATATATCTTCAACTCTGTATATGTATATAGCAAAATCAAAGTTGACGATATTATATTTCGCAGTAGCGTGTTTTGGTATCTGGAACCGATAAAAGAAATCTCATTCGTTCCGGATACGAGGGCGGAGTCATGTGGAAAGCAGCAGTATCATAGTCCTGAACGGTTTGAAATAGC
Source organism: Trachelus stipa (assembly GCA_036026315.1). Classification (NCBI taxonomy): domain Eukaryota; kingdom Metazoa; phylum Arthropoda; class Insecta; order Hymenoptera; family Cephidae; genus Trachelus; species Trachelus stipa. The sequence continues at coordinate 310,558 of JAYRCB010000401.1, forward strand.
CGCCTGCCCCTTCTTTCGAACACGCTGCCTAAAAACTACTATATTCCCCTAACATATAACGTAGATATAGGGAAAGAGAGTGTTTTCCTACCGATTCCTATGGAGACCCTATGTTATTTAACTCGCTATAGTTTTACAGATATTCAGAAAGGATTATACGATTGGATAGTGGAGCGACGGTCATACGACTCGTATAGATTATAGTCAAGGATTGCTTTACGAAAATCAGCGCTTGGAGGGATACTTTTGGTGAAGTGGTAGGGGGGGGGTGGAGGGAGTGCCATGAGAGAGTGGAGAGGGAGAAAAAAATTCTTCAGAAACTTATAAAAGTTATCTGCCACGGCTGGAATGACTAGTGGAAGACACTCGCAGTTCTAAGTGCCAAGTACCGGAGTAACAGAATGGTTTGTTTCATATTTTTTCTTTTACTTTTTTAATGTGAATTCTACAGTGTTTCATTTCATTAAATGAAACAGCAGTACAGTTAGATTCTTACAAGTGTCTTATTTCTGTTTCTTTTTTCAGGACGAGGAACAAGTTCAGAGTAAGTGCAGGATTATTGGTAATAATTATCGGTGATTGGAAATTCTTATTGATTTGTCAATTTATCAATTCGAAATTGGTAAGAAAAACTAGAAAAATTGTATAGCTTGAAATTAAGAAATTTCTTTTTTTACGGTATACTGTTTACGTATATGTATCAGTATATGTTACATATTATTGCGGTTATATTAGACACTGTATATGTAGGATTTTTAGTCAATTGTTATAAAAGTAATTATTGGCAAAATAATATTTGATTGAGTTTATGGGTTTTAATATTAAATAATTTTAACCCCTAAAAAATCTGACGGTAGTCACATTTTTAAAAGTGTCAGGTCCAAGGTGTTATTGTGATTACGTGTATGTTTTCTATGGATTTTTATTTTCAGTGCTCAGACGAGCATTCTCGATGTTCGATTCCACAAAGTCGGGTAAGATCGAGAAAGAGAAGGTCAGGACAATTCTGAACACTCTTGGTCACGCCTTTGACGATCACGAGCTTGAAGTTCTGCTCGAACAGGAAGATGAAGATGGTATGAATATATGTATATATGTATATATAAATTTTTTCTAAATAATTATTTTCCCCTTTCAATCCTCTGTTTTTATTTGACTTCTTGCTGGCACGGCCTACCTAACTGTCATCGTCGAGTAGTAAGCCGATCGATCCTTCGATTGGTAAACTTTGCCAAATAATTCAGGAGAGAACGGTGAAATGAGTCCAGTAGTCCTATAGTCCAGAAAATGTACGTAAGCAATAATGGTTATGGAAAAAATACGGTAAAAAATGTCCAAAACTTCTATCATTGATATCAGCAGCGTATTTTTGAGGCAAATTTGAAAGATTGCTAGTTCTGGTCATAGTGACGTTATTATCACTCGAGGTGCAAAATTCGAAAAGAAAAATTGGTTTGCATTCACGGTACTACGAAGATATCACCGGCTTTATGCTGGCAGTTGTAAATGCTCCGGTTTCTGACATATCGCGAATAGAATTGGGTCGACTTTGTGCATTCACTCTTCGCAAAAGCTTTATCAGGAGTTTTGCCAGTAGCCGTTGGAGCTTTTCTTTGCGAACTGACTTTTGAGTATTTTCGTTTTTCTTAGTGAGCCCGTGTATTTCGTCTCACAGGACTGCCTTAGACTGATGACGGTTCTGAGCAAAATGGATGCTCTGTGAGCTATGCCTTAGTTACTATTGTTATTGTTCCTCTTGGTAGATTCTGCCTATGCTACCGTTATTTTCAATAGAAACAAAGATTCTGTTTTTGATCTTTTAAAATTTATCTGAAAGCCTCTTCACTCGTAATGAATTTCTTTTCAATTTTTAAATTATTTTCTTTTAAAGATTGTATAGTTGAAAATAAGCAACATTAGTCTTTTGAAATTTTTTTAATTAAATGTAGAATACTCTGTTGATAATATATATATTTATTAATGTGATGTGCAATGGGTTGTTTAATGTGTGTATTATCGTTAGATGTTGCTGTTATGTATATAAAATGGACTAATACGCAAACTGTTCGTTCTTTCCCTGTCAATTCAAACAATTACTCAAAAGTCGTAATGCAAGTATTTCAGAGTTCTAATTCTAAATAAATTAGAACCCAATACCCTTTGTGGTACTCAATACTCAACAATATCCTCATTCCCATAAGCGATGTAATAAACGACTCTTCCTCAATGTAACCCAAACTTCTAAAATAAATTGAAAATTAGCATACTTCATTTCCATAAACAGGTAGTGGACATCTGAATTTCGACTCGTTTTACCGTGTCGCCAGTCACTTCCAGGAGGAAGACGACGAAGCCCTGCAGAAGGAACTCAAAGAGGCCTTCAGACTGTACGACAAAGAAGGCAATGGCTACATCCCAACCAGTTCCCTACGTGAGATCTTGGCCGCTCTTGATGATCAAATAACACCTGATCAGATGGACGGTATGATTGCTGAGATCGACACTGACGGTTCTGGAACAGTTGACTTCGACGGTAAAAAAAATTTATTAAAAAAACATTTTTTAACATATTGCACTCATTTACCCTATATTATGATATCTACGTTATTTTTTTATATAAATTATTCATTATGACAAAAGCTCTCGATTACGCTGATATTACGCAATGAAAAGAGTTCACGTAGAGATTTAATTATGACGGGTTTTGTGTTGTCAGAGGCCTTTGAAAAGGTTTGATTAAACCTGGACATCTTAATACTGGCTCCCCCCCTCAAGGGATATGTCTTTTCAAAAGAGACGAGCCACTTATATACCTATTGCTTTACCAAGATGAAGGCTCTTTCATATATAGATATGCTCGGCAATACTTTTATCTTCGCGGATCGATCGGCTCTGAAATTATAAATTGTAGTATGTATTAGTACCAATACATTGCAGTCGTCATTGACGATTGTACCTTGCGTTTCTGTACCCATGATTTTTTGTAAGACGTCTTAAGAGAAATTGGATTAGAAATGCTTCTACGAGAAAGTAATTTTGTAATGCAATTTTCTGTAAATATTGTATTTCCGTACTTGGCTTTTTTCGCTCACTTTTTACAGGTCTGCGCAGAGAAATTTAATAGTTATTAATTAGTTTAGAGCAGAGTTCAAAAAATGGAACTTTTTACAAATATTACAATAGTATACACTTTTTATGTACGATATAGGCACACAGTGTGCATAGATGCGTAATTTAAAAGTGGAACGCTCGTTTTCTTCTGTTTACAGAGTTCATGGAAATGATGACTGGCGACTAAATGCACCAGCTATGGGATATTCAGAATATTGAGGATGCTTTCAGAAATATACGCCAGCGACCATATATTCATATGATCCTTGTATCCTGCATCAACACAATGTATCGTGTATTTAAAAACAACGGAGTCAGAACAATAAATTATTACCAGTTTCTATAATACATAAATTCACAAAGTGAATAGACATAATATATCTTTTTCATTTTTTCTGTACATTACGGGTGGCTAGAAAAAAAAATTGTTTTCCTTTTCCATGAAATCAGGCAATATCTTCATTAAAGGCGAAAGACTTGTTTGACTAATGAGCATGATATTTGCACTTTGGCTGCATCGCAATGTTTTTTTTTTATTTTTCAAGTCTCTTTTTCTGGTTTTCTTTTTCCTCCGTTAGACTCAAATAACCGTCAGCTGTAGCAATCTCTCTTTGTTTATCTAGAACGATATCGGAAAATTTTATAGGGAGTGAATCCACTCTATAAAAATGACGTTTAAATATTCATCGTTAGGGATGTAGGCAGAGGCCAGGTATTTGTGTAACCCCTGTGGCATTTCCTCACATACCCTACTTGTCCCCCATAAAACTTCCGAGGGGTGCGAAAGGCTTAGCATGTATAGCGAAGGGTCGGCCAATGGGGGCGGGTGTGAGTGTAGGTAGAAATGCAAGCGACGGTATTCGAGGGTTTGAGAGCTAATGGCCTGTCTACTCGTCGCTCTGCTCCGCTTACGTTGGCTATGCTCGCGCAAGCAAATTACGAACCCACCATCGCTCACCTAAACTCTATTATGCCACCGAGGGGGTGGTTTGTTTTTCCATTGCATCGCAAACTGCCGTTGGCTTTCCTGTCCGTCATTTACGTGTACCGTGTGATGCAATAAAAAGAAATAACGACATGGATCAAAGATTCTCACGTGACTAGATACTATTTTTAGAGACAAGTAAGGACGTCGCTATTTTTACAATAACAAAGAACCAATTGCAGTCAAGCTATTAAAAAATCAATAAAATATTACCGACCGTTAGTGGTTTGTCATTTTTATCAAACAAAATTCATAACTGTAGATTTTCAAAGAATTCGTAATTCCATTGATACCTATATATGTGTATCTATGGATGTAAAAATAACGTTGATGTCCATTAAAAAGAAATTTCGCCCAATTTTTTTCCCTTGTAAATTCTTTTTTTTTTTTAATACAAGGCTAGAAGATTGTGAACTACCGAGTGGCAGTGGATGTGGAGTCTGATGGAACGTTATTAAAGAGTCAGCAAGACGAGGTGTTCGTTATGGTACAAGAGGCATACTCGAATTGAGTGCAAGTTGTACACTGAAGAAAATGAACGGCTCTGGCAAGAAAATAAAGTATTGTTACATCCATATTTCTTATTATAGCAATGAACATAGTTGCATAAGCAACGCGTATTTCTAAAATAGCAATATCGTTTTGTTGGCCATGTATTCGTTACTGTAACCACGCAAGGAATTATTCAGAACGATATGCTTTTGTTACTGGAGAAATTTCGTTAGTCGGGTGCAGTAAGAATTCCAGTATAGCTGTGGGAGCTATACGCGCCGTTGCAGGAGCTAAACGGCCGGTTGAGAGAGTATTGACGATAGGCATTGACACTTGCGACATTGTTTTATGATTTTATTTTTTTTTTATTTCTATCGTTCAGTTCCCACAGCTATACCGTTTCTATCCTACAAGCAGACGACGTAAAGCAGAAGTGTTTAGCTGTTGGAACTAGACAGTAATTCTGTTGTGCCGACAAACTCGAATATAGCTCCAATAGCCAGATATTTGGATGGCACAGCGGTTCATTTTTCTCAGTGTACCTAAATCCTTTAAGATGCGATATGGTCCAAAGGACGTCGGAGCTTGGGGGTTAATGGGCTACGGTATAAGATCCCGATCTGCGGTTTAAGCGCTGGAGAAATTAATTGGGCTTGTATCGGATATCCATACCTATATGGCAAAGCAGCAAGTGCCATTCGCTCGATATATACGTATCCACTTGCTGTCAGAGGAGAACCCGAGCAGGCATCGCAGTTTACAGTTTATACGCGGGAGCCGTAAATCAGCTGAAATTATCGGTCGCGTATAGTGGACTCAGGTTTATCCGAAATAAGCGAGCCAAATCTTTCCGGGTAATAGATTTCTCGAATAACGGATTGCATCGCGTAAAATGGTAAACGACGAAAAGTATATCACTTATAGGTTTCCCTTTTTTGCTCGGTAAACATTTAAACATAAATTTGCTCGTTAAATGTTTTACTAAAATTTTGATCGCCCTCAGTATAAAAATTCATTACAGCCTTGACCGCTATATACTTTTATATTAAGGAAAAATGTTAATCAGGGTTTATGATATTATCTAATAAAAAAATCACTAATTCAGTTCACTTCATTTATTTTATATTTTTCTTTCTAGCTTTAAAAAATCAATCATCAGCTTACACGTCAATGCATGCATATAGTGTTTGATTTTGCGCAAATTTCTTAGGGTGCATTTTACACGATTTCATCCCGTTGCAACCCTCTACTCATTGGACAGTTTATTCTGACCAGTAAACATCTTATACGCGTATCCTCGTAGCCATGCAGACTCGCGCTAAGCAGTTCTACTGGCGCCTCAATGCGAAGCGCTTGTGACCGCCCACCAAATTTCCTTCAAGTGTTTGCGACGGGACCCAGAAACCGCTTTGGGAAGGATCAATAAGGGGTGCCGCCGCTGCAACTACCCTTGAAAGGCACCGTCAAGCAGATGATGAGAAATGCAACAACGCGGCTGATCCCAGGAAAACATTATCGCGTATTCATGGCAATAGGGGCGTGGTGCCTCTCAAGACAATACAGATATACTATAATATAGACTTTCAGAAAAGTCTGAGAGACGAAGAAATAGACAAAAACATGATCCAACGAAACTCACGAATTCAGAGTACACTTCATCCCCGAATGTGGCGAACCGAAAGACATAAAAATAGTACCAAAAAAACATATTTTCAAACATTTCCCCTTTTTCGAATCGCCAGACGGTTTTACAATATTATTTATACGATTATGGATGACTCGATTCGCGAACACATATGCTGAAATATCAAGTTGCCATTTGACAAAACTCGAGATACAATTCAATGTGCCTGTGATTCCCATTGTGCCTTGTTTCCGAATAGCGAAGGTGGCAGTAGTGACGAGGATGTTAGAGATATAGCTATTCGACGAGAAGAAAAGAAATAAAAAGAAAAGGTGGACGAAGCGACACAGAAACCAGAGAGACAGATAGAAAAATCTGTATTTAGGACAAAGATTTCTGAAAAAGATGTGAATGGTTGACTGACAAATGGCGACCAGTTTAAAAAGATGCATCGACAGTCCGTGGATTTGAAGGATGCCAGTCCACCCATAAGTGTTTGCGAGGATAGGAGGTGAGGATGAGCAGTTCAGTAGATTAATAATTAAAGCAACCATTGAACGAGGGTACACCTGGGGCATCGATCGACAACCTCACCAGACAACAGGCGCCGCGACGCTTCACTAACCCCGAGTCACCCTCTGTTGGTCCGCGGTAGACAGAGGGGTTGCATTTATACCCACCTAACTACCTTGTACAAGGACTCTCTGAATGAGGCTCCCAAGATGCCATTCATGACTCGAGGGGACTTGTTCTCAACGTGCTCAATTCCACGTGACAGCTGATTGTCCATTTATGGTTTCATTACTGTGAGCAGCAATTAACGTCTTCGTTAAAAGTCGGTTAACCTCGGCTCATCTCGCCCCTCGAGCTTCAGACAAATTACTCGCAAGCACCTTGCGGCACGGAGCTTGTTCAAAGCTCGACTTGCCATGAAAGAGATATATGTCCTGGAGGTGTTTATCCGAGATAACGGTCCGTTTTCATCCATGTGGTAGTGAGGGTAGGTCAGGTTAAGTTAGATTAGAAAGTATTGGGTTAGAATAACGTACTCCAGGCGATGGTAATTATTGGACTCTTAGTTATCCACAGGCAATATTTATATCCATATAGTTTCATCTCGGAATCATTAAGTGGCTCTGTATCACTAGAATAAAATAGCGGAAGTGCATACTTACTAATTATTTTCTCGAAAAAAAAATTATCGCTCAATACTCAATAGCGATTTCTCGTATCAGATTAGACAGCACAAAGAGTTTATCATGAGATTGAAGAAACAGTAGAACAAGAAACAAAGAAGTCAGACGAAACAGTAGGTAAAGATCATCTAGATCATTCAAGACAGTCTAAATGTAAAACCATGCACAGTAAGTGTTCGTATCATTACGTTTCTCTCGTGCATGCCCCATTCATTATTCATCGATAATATGGTGTCATGCAAGTGTTATGTATAGTATACGTATATGTAGCTATATACATAAATCATTATTTTCTATACGGGTAGGCAGGGGATGCACTCAGTATTTAATGATAAAAATCATAAATCTCATCACTCGTGATTAAATACATATCTAATATACTATCATTGATTCAACTGACGTTATTTACGATTATTAAGAAACATAAACGCGTGTATGAATGATTTTTGAAAAAAATCATTTATTCAAATACCTAATATATGTATATGTACGTACGATGCAGTGTCTAGCTTTTTCTAGATATATTTAATCTATCTCGCTAACGTAGCTAGCTCTAATTCTAGCTATGTGTATTATGTCATCTTTGGTATGTACCTGACTCAGGCTTCTAAAGCTACTTGTACTGGCGCTGCGGGCCTGCGAACACAAGTATAACGTACGGTCACCAATCGCCATAGACTGCAGTCAGTGGGTAAGTATGTAGGTACAGATAGATAGATAAATAGATAGACTAAAAATAGGTATGTAACGAAAGATACAGGTTAAGACACAAGTAGCATGTACAAGTATAATAGTATAGGTGGTAGTCCAAGTAGTGGACGGTATGAGGCAGAAAAATAATGTGTATACATATACATATACAATATATAGCGACGGCGTGGATATCCAGTTAGCTGTTATACCTACGTGCATATATAGCACAAGTATAAATACGTAAGACATTGCGCAATGAAAATGAAACATCACGTGTGGTCCCTACTCGCTGTTAAATGGACATGTGCATCGGCTATAAAATGAAATGTAATACGTGGTACGCTATTGTGGAATAATATTATTTTTTCTTGCTTCTTTTTGTCTCGTTCTACTCATTTCCCACTTTGAGTGTGATGTTCCTGTGGTTTTACTTGCTTTCTATTTTTGTGGCCTTTTTCTCGTGGGCTTTTAGAAGCAAAATTGTGACATGCTTGTAGGATTTTTCGAAGCGTACATGTACGTCAACGTGTTAGGTACAGTACGATGAGAAAACAATGGTAACGCTTTAATACTTTAAAGATGTTTGAGTTGCAGATGGTGTCACCTTATTTTGCAACGTACTGTACCTTTATCGTACGTGAAAAATATTGCAATTTTTAATCCGCCCGGAGCACAACTATACACAGCTACACATTTAACACACATGGTACGTGACGCAATGGACTCTCTATGGTCAGATTTCACAGAGTATGTATATGTATATACAGGGTATCCCACGACTTATTCCCCAACGGGCACTGGCATATTCTCCGTTGAAAATAGAATAAAATGCAATTTGTCCGAATGAAGTCGGTTGCAGCGTTCTCGAGAAAATAAATATTAAAAATTTAGAAACATCATCATTTTAAGTAAGTTCTAATCCTCACCAAAAAAATCAATAGCAATAGAAAAAGTAGTGAACGAAAGTGGCGGGAGTTTGATTCTGTGAAAGCATTCACTCAAGTAGAAACCGTAATATTCTCATTAGACTACGACTTGTGATGAGATATTTAATGATATGAGAACATGAGATATTTAATTGCACCCTTTTTGGAAGTGAGATAAAGAAATTTAATGTTCAGAATGATATTTATTATGTATGTATGTACACTCTTTGATCTTCTCTGCATCTTTCTGTAGTTTTTCCCGTATATTTTGATGTACATTTCCTCCAATTATTTTACTCTACATTGTCACGTAAAAAGTACGGGAGAAGGTACGTATGTTCACTAATTCGTAGAAAAAGTACAATAAAAGTACGAAAGTTTTATGAATTTAAATCAGGAAAACTTGGCAGATACCAATTCTTGTGTTATTCCTTGACTTAGGGAAATATACGGGAAAAAGTACAGGAAAATGTACAGGAAAAATTATAGGAAAATATATGGAGAAAAGTACAGGATAATGTACGGGAAATAAGAACAGGATAATGTACGAGAAAAAGTACAGGAACATGCAGAGAAGATCAAAGAGTATAATACATACATTAACAAATACCATTCTGAACATTAAATTTCTTTATTCCACTTTAAAAGGGGTGTGATTGAATGTCTCATGTTCGACAAGTCATAGACTAATGATAATATTACAGATTCTATTTGAGTTAATGCGTTCACAGAATCAAACTCCCGCCACTTCCTTCACTACTTTTTCTATTGCTACCTATTTTTTTCTTTTTGTGAGGATTGGAACTTAGTTAAAATGATGATATTTTAAAATATTTAATATTTATTTTCTCGAGAACGCTGTAACCGATTTCATTCGGACAAATTGCATTTTATTCTATTTTCAACGGAGAATATGCCAGTGCCCGTTGGGGAATAAGTCGTGGGACACCCTGTATACTGATAAACAAGATATAGCGAGATAGAAAAAGTTTAGAGGACATAAAAAACAGGTGGAGTGGGAGATTGATAGTCGATGAGGAAAATTCTTTTTACGCTTGGGTCTTAAGGGCTGTTGGCAATGTAACCGCGAATCGGTTATTACTGACTGGATGGAAGAGGAAACCTAAAAAACTAAACAAAAAACAGAAGAAATAGTAAAATGAGTGCTGACGTTTTCCGGATTGTCAAGTATCGGCCAACCATTTGTCGTCGGTTAAAGTTCATCGGTTCGTTTGTCAAAGCTGCCATCGAGTGAGACATTTTGTTGTCGACGGCTGCGACAGTGGCTCGCTCTGCATTCGATTTGTACAAAAGGAACGATGCATTAAAACGTAAAGTGGTAAATGTTGGTGAGAATTATTGGCGTACTCAATTATTAAATTAACGATTGTTTGCTCGTGCCAATAAGACGCAACGAGCTGTAAAAATATCATGTACCTAGAAACAATAGTGGATTAACAAAGTATGAAAAACAATGCAACTTTTTATTACTATTATCGAATATGTGATTTTTACGTGTTGGGCCGTACGAACTATGCTGATTATCAGCACCGTCTATAAAAAGAGCGATAAAAATAATCCTGTAATTAATCCGGTAATAATGTTCCCATACGTTTTCTCGTCGTTGAGTAATCCCTGATATCTTTAGAAATAATGGATTAATGATAAATCATTATGTACCTTCGTCCATATCACAAACCCATGTGATAACTGTCCGCATGAGTCTCTAATAGAGTCTGACCTTAATAAAAAAAATAAATATGAATAACAAAACGTAATTTTTTGAATGATTAATTATTCCATTAAAAAAGAGGTAATAAATTCCTGAAGTAAGTCACGTAGGTCTGATTTCAGAATAATCGCAAAATTATTAAGTCCCACCGGTAGGTTATAAGTGTGACAAAAGATTGGCGACTATCAACCGCGAAATTTGCAGGTTCCCGATTTCACCCACCCTCCTAGAAATCTTCCTCAGGGAAGGATTCGTTACACCAAGTCCTTCAGGGAATGTCGAGAAGTTTCAGAAGTGAGAAATGGAAGTGAAGTTGAAAATAGAAAGCGAACAAATAGAAGGAAGACAATGAATAGCAGTAACTGACTCCTTTCATAGATACAAGACTCTTTCTTTTGAATGCAATTTTCATCTTAATTGACGTACACTTTATCTCACGAAAGTGCATATACTTTAAAAATTATTATTAACGCGAGAACTTACTCCAAAGAACGTGACAAGTAATATCAACCGGTACGAACAATCATAACTTTCTTGTTAAATGGCAGTGTATGACATCATATACGGAGATAAAATCTGTAAAGGTTCTTGGAACAATTAACGTTTTCAATACGATTCTAATTTTATATTCAGTCTCGGGACGGCTATGTCATGGAAAGTAATGGAGATTTTTAAAAGACACAGTATCCCTCTATACGACGGGTAACGGATCACAACTATTGTTTTATTAATGGAGGATTCGTCTAATGTTCTTTGTGCTCGTGCAAAGGCCTAGCTATCTTTAAAATTGCCCTTATACTTTACCTACACACCAACTCCCCTTTAACTTTTCCGCTGCGAGAACCGAATAAAGCAGCAAAATATTTCCTACAACTTCTTCATAATAGGGTCCAACGACTTTCATGAAATATACCTATTTCAGTAGCTCATTAAAATTTACGCCAAGCCGGAGAAAAGTTTGTGGCAGCATTTCTTTGGAATATGTATATAGTAACCAGCAGAAGATTGCACAGGAAGAGAGACATTCAAATAATGTGGGAAACATTCCTATACTGTATCACCAAATGAAATGAAATAAATAGAGCTGACCGAAATAATAGATAATAATAATAATAATAATATAATAATAAATAATTGTGTAGGAGATAGCGATCACCAGTGTGCACCTGCTGCCAACCTGACGCAGGATAAACGTTAATATACAGTCTTGGAGGAGACTGCGTCCCAGTCCGATACTCCTCAACGTACAACTGTATAGAGTGTTAATGATACAATAAAGCATATAGAAGCAATATAGAAATGCGTACAAGGATTCTTTCTCATATGATACTGCAGCAACCGTAATGCAGGGCAGTAGATATTTTTGGACTACCAATTAATAAGTAATGTTAAATAGTAAAGTGAAAACACCTAGCTATGTTAGTAATGGACGAAGTAACTAATTCAGTCCTTGAACTATTTTATCTTGTGGGTTACATCGAAGAAAATGAATGAATATCAAACGAACAATATTTTTTTATTTACATATAAATGTCTTACATCACGTTTACGCCAATAATTTTAAGATATAAATTAAATCATCGCTTAAAGTGTTCGGATTTACAATAATAACATGTTCGTGAAATTAAAAAACAACATTCACCCATCCCATATACAGTGAATTCGTTCATTACGTCTGACAGGTACGATAGTTATAGACGTTGCAGTCATGAAATATGAACACTTTCTTATTTCGAAAAGTTCCATTTTGACTTCTAGATAGTTATTGAAATACACACATCAATGCATCATTACAGTCTGAGAAACTGTATAATTCTTTGGACTATACACGATTCATAATCTCAAGGACACCTCAAGGAACATTGACCTTACGCATTGAGACTCTTGAGTTTCGGCCGTTGTCGAAAATAAAGCGAGAGGGTAGCTACCCCGTGAGCGAGCAATGGGCAATCCGCACGAGCGTCGAACGCTACTTTTTGCAAAACCTGCTGTGAAAATTCAATTTGAGAGGAAAATAATAGTATACTGTCGCGATGTGTAGTGGCGTTCCTGTCGCTTAGAATATGGTCGTGTAGTTAAATGCAGAGTATATAAAATCGCAATTCGTGATATCTGATTACTACGCTAGTATAGTTAAGTTAAAACTGTAAAGTTATAGAAAATTTAGCGCACTAGTGCGTTTAAGTGAAAGGTAGTGTTGAAGCTACAGATATTAGAGACTTCCGTCACGACACACAGCGCTGGCAAATTGAACTTTAAAAGCAGGTGTTGCAAAAAATTATTTAACGGTTGTACCGTGATACCTGTCATACTCGTTATAAATGCGCACCATATTATGGAAATGATACTATAGGCGGTAATATATTATTTTACGAACCGTGAGTGTTAACTAATGCCTTTTTTTGTATGAAAATTGTCATCATAAAATTCAAAATGATAATTAATTTCGTTTATGGCACATAGTATGTGCATAGTATGTGTGTTTATTTTATCGTACTGCGTAACTTTTTACGTACTTCTAGATCAGTCATTGCATTATGTTTCTTATGCATGCAACATTATGAGCTTATGCCCAAAGCAGTTATCTCTGTACCTAATAAAGTTCACGCTGATATATTTATAATATATAAGAATAAACATATTGAGAGGTGGTTTCATGAACCATTTTTCTGGTTTATTGACAATTTTTGAGAACATGTGGTATTTTCTAGCCTGGACCTGTAAAAATTCTATATACAACGTATACTTACAGGGCCACTTGGCGGCACTAACACTGAATTTTTCAAAAAATTTTTTGTGGTAGACACTCGGAGTTGTGATGGGCTAAGAAGTAGTTCATTAGGTTATATTAAGTTAGAATTCCAATGCCACATGTCCCAAGATTTAGTTTTTTTTTTTAATATATCTGCTTGCCGTTGTGAGTGCCGCATGTCCTGGAAACTGCTCTTTCACATTTTTATATATATGTATAGCTCAGACGCGTAAAGTCCGAAATAAGTTTCTGTTACTATGCCTAACCGTGTAAAAATAATTGGATCTGGTATGGATCAATCTTAGGTCTACTCCATTTAAAGTACTGCAACTGAGGGTCATTTGCACTTTATAAAAATTTCTCACAGAGTTATAATTTAAATGTAGGATCAGTCTTCATAGAATTATGATAGACTTTTGATATGCATTATCTCTAGATTTCTGCCATTCTTCCTGTTTTTTTTCAAGACAATACATATCAAAAGTTTATCATGCATCTATGTACACTGATCCTGCACCTAATCATATATAACTCTGTGAGGAAGTTTTTATAGAGTGCAAATGAATCTCAGTTGTTAATATTTCAAATGGAGTTGATCTAGGATGGACCTATCCCGGATTAAATTATTTTTATACGGGTAATATGAGAATAATTATCAGAAAATTCTCTTCGTGTATGTGTATAACTATATATGCAAGTTAGATACGCCTACTTTGAATTTTCAAAAAACTAAATCGTGATTAATGTTATGGTTGTTATTCAATAAAGAAGACGCTGTGAGTAAAAAAATAACTTCTCATAAAAAAATAATAAATAATAGTATTAATAATAAATAATAATAAATAATATTAACCCTTATAAAAGGTATTCATTTTTTTTTCTTAACGTAACACCGTGGATATTTACTACACGAAGAAAATTAGTTTCTTTTGGTATACTTAGTGGGGATGAAGTTCGAAAGAGCGATGTCTAAACATCAACCCGTGTCTCACCCTCATCAAAAAAGAATCACCTTTAATGATTTTCATCCTATGGATGGTAAGCAATGAAATTTAGCTTATGAAAACCAGATAGTATTTTGCCATAACGTAACTAAGAGTAGGCGTAGATATATTTTTGAAAAGAAAATTGACGTGAGTAATAATTATCGGCTAGTAGTACGAAACAAAAAAATAGATATGTATATGTATATCTACAAGGAGAGAATTTTCTGGTAACGATTTTTGTATTGGATATAATAAAAGAAATTTATTTATACATAGTAAATATATGTATTACCATGAACTTTATTAGGAACAGCGGTAACTGCTTTTGGCATAAGAAGGTTACTTCGTAATTTTCAATATACGAATCGATTAGGCATAATTGATTAATGTTGCATGTATAACAAACATAATGCAATGACTGATCTAGAATTACGTAAGAAATTACGCAGTATGGTAAAATAAACACACATACTATAGCTATAGCAATGCCTTAAACTAAAATAATTGTTATTTTGAATTTTAGGACGACAATTTTCATACAAAGGAAGACGATAATTAACACTCACGATTCGTGAAATAATATATTACCGCCTATAGTAACATTCCCATAATATTGTGCGCATTTATAACGGGAATACAGTCGTTAAATAATTTAAGGGTCACATACCACTGGCATTTAAAAAAAACGACTTTTTTACAAATTTTTGTTTTTCATATTTTTAAGCATTTTTCAATAAAAAATTTTAAGAAAATTCCACTCCGTTACAAATTTATAGCAATCGGGTCGGGACGTCTACCCACTAATTGCCGCGCTCCTCTCGAAACAAGTTGTTAACCGTTTTAAATACGCCAGGATACAATCAATTCAATCCATAAAAGAAGTTAGAATTGACAAGAGATTGCAGAAAACCATAAAAAACACGGAGATGCAAGAGGAAGAAGGTGTACAGTACGAAGCTGGATTGGGAGACTGCCTTAAGTTCACGTTGTACTTACCACAAACTTTAAACTCTATAGTGTGACGAGTTTTTTTTTAAATTTTTTGGTTGGACAATCTTTTTATAAATTATTAAACACTAATTTTTTTTCTTTAAATTGCATCCGAAATTTTGAAATACTGTAATTTCTTTATTTAAAAAAAAAGTTCCCTTCGTCAGACTATAACTACTACATTATTTTACAAGATTCTATAATATTTATTATTGCGCATTCGATAATTTGTTGTGAAGTTATGATGTCGACATGGAGGCGCCTTGGTTTTCATCAGTAGTCCATTCATACCCATAAAAGATATTGTTAATATCAAACAAAAATTTGTTATATTTTTTTATAGTTGAATAGTTAATAAAAAATGTCAAATCAAGAATTTAATTTTTTTTTCACCATATACGTTAAAAAATTTTTCAAATTTACTTACTCGGTTTTCAGCGCGCGCAGGGGTATGTCGCCTCTTAAAGTGTCGGTTAATAAAGCAATGTTAGTTGCTCTTATGGTATCCCTTATATGCCTAGTAGCCTTTGTATACGCAGTATGCGAGAGATTCGTATATTCTGTAGTTTCAGTGACAGATTTTTGCAGAGTAGGGGGTGGCTACCCTGTCGCTTTGATTTCGTCAACGGCCGAAACTCAAGAGTCTCAATGCGGAAGGTCAGTAAACTTGATGTGAGGCATTTATATGTAAATAAAAGAATATTGTTCGTTTGATATTCATTCACTTTCTTCGCTGTAACCCACAATATAAAATAGTTCAAGCACTGAATTAGTTACTTCGTCCATTACGAACGTAGCTAGGTGTTTTCACTTTACTATTTAACATTACTTATTGGCTGGTAATCCAAAAACAGCTACTGCCCTGCATTACGGTTGCTACAGTATCATATGAGAAAGAATCCTTTTACGCAATCTCTATACAGTATATAATTCGAGAGATATTCACTTTATGTCAATCGTACCCTGTTATAACGGTACCCAGTCTACCCTACCCTGTGTCAGGTTGGTAGCAGATACACACTGATGATTGCTATCTCGTACACAACGTGAAATTTTCTATTATTTCTGTCAGCTCTATTTATTACATTTCATTCGATTATACGGTGTAAGAACATCTCCCACATTTTTTAAATTGCGTCTCCCTTACTATGCAATCTAATTCTTACTGACCACCATATTTTTTAGAGAAACGTTACCACAAACATTTCTCCGTGTACTATTGTATTATATATATTATTATAATATATCTATACATACTATAGTATATACATATATACATGTAGTATAGCGGAACTATCGGTACCCTATTATTGATTTTCGATAATGCTTACTCGACTCGGCTGAATTCTGTATGATAAAATCGTTCTTTGGCTCCCGAAACTCACAATTCTTTTTACTACTTTGTCTTATGTTTTTCAAAAATCGTACGATCACTTCTTTTCAGATTTTGACTACCTGACACGTAAAGGTTAGGGTGGATTTGCAGAGAGGTACCTTCTCGATATATCTGTCCTATAAGAATTACGGGAGAAATGTTCCACGTGAATCAGAAAGGCTCAAATTGTAATGGTGCCAAGAACTGTTAACTCAAGCGCTGCTTGAACCTCCAGGTTGTTAAAGTTTCGAGTACTCATGAACGCTCGCTGATTGAATGTCGGTTTAAAGATAATGGGGGTGTACCGTTGACGGATGAAGGAATGGTTTAAAAACTGAAGTGTTACTCTTATTACTTAATGAACACTTGAATATTCCGAAATTCTTTTAATGTCGTTTTGGAAAACATTTAACTGGATGAATGGACTGATTTTTTTTTACTTAGAGCGTGGTTTTCGTGAACAGTCCTGTAGCAATTTTGAAAAATGACTGTTGAGTGTTAATTCTTCTCGGCATTTTGTTAAATACTTTTTTGTTCTACGACCTTATATTTTTTGCAATTTTTCTGGTAGCCCGGTTTAAAAGTCGAAGGCTTCATTTGCCCTCTAACGCGTTTATACCTAGTCCGGATAGGGTGAAAATGGGCCGCGCGATTATCGCGGGCGGATTCGGGTTTTTAAAAATATGAAAATATCGCCAAAGTCGATAAATGATGTTTTAAAAAGTTTCGCGACTCTTCTAGGTAAGTCACCCTTACTTTTCTCTTAAGCATCGCAAGAATCCGTTCTTGTATTGTCCCCTTCCTTTTTTAGTATTTTCTCTTTTTTTATTTATTTACCTGGTTCTCAAACGATTTTGCTTTTCTTGAATTTGCATCTTTTCTCTTCTCACCTTGTTCTTGTCTATTGCCATTGAGTTTAATCGTTTTGGGTCGTGTGAAATCTACAAAGGGATGATATGTATTATAGAAGTATGAAAGCCAGGCATGTCCCTATCACTGCTTATCATATGCCCGAGTTACAGTAGACTCCATTTTAAAGGGGGTGGGGGGGGGGGGTGTATCTGTCAGACAGAAGTTAGAACGTGAAGCAGCTTCGACCCTGTGACTGCGAGGATAGGTGATGAACAAACGTGACAAGTCACTCCGTAGAAACAGTGCAGGCAATTCATAACACGATAAACACTAAACTATGTTCACGGCTGCTACTATCAAACCCTTTCATGGAACTAACAACTTCTGAAATTTCTCAACATCCAACCGAGAATCTACTACCGTGAGAAACTTAACGAGAGGCTATATTACAAAGCTCGTTCCGCTATCCATAGCTTTCCCTTGATAAGGGTGGTTAACCAGACTACCATGATCTATCGCAACACACAAGGCTCTATCCGTTTAGCGTATGTATGCTGTACGCCTTTAGATATGACGTATTTTTACATTCAATCTCCTGCAATCGATATCGAAAGAGATAAACAGCCATTCGCTATCCTAAATCCTTCTTTCAAGGACATGTTGTTAAAACATTGTTGTAAAAACTGTATGAAAGTTTCAAAAATCATTTACTGTATTTATAATTTAAGCCACGACATGTATATTTCATAGTTTGAATAAACTGTACCGTTTAGCTACATATCTGTATGGAATTTATAAAAAATACCTTAAAATATTCTAGAAATTTTGCACTGTCCTATATAATTTTTATTTTAATAAATAATTGGTTAACTGCGTCATTTAACTTAACATTTATTCCTATGATACGTTATATGGATTTGTTTAATATATGACATACATTACTACCTAGTATAATAATAGTAATCTAAGACTATTATGTTTGTTATTAGGCTTTTACCATGTTTATTTTTGACAAGTTATTGCTAATATGCTCTATATAGGAAGTTGACGTTGGTTTTGACTTTGAAAACTGGTATAATGAACGCAAATTTATATCAAGTAATGCACGGTACCCGAAGTAGTACTCGATAAGGAATCACTTAAAGTTTTATTAATTATTAAATGACCATTAAATCATAATCAACTACGGGAAGCAGTAGTAATGTAAAATAGTAGCGAAGACGTTATAGGAAATTTTGAAAATACAATTAAAATGATGGGCTAGTGCTAGATTATACAATAAGCAGATATGTAGTGACTTATATACTTGGCACTAATAATATGATTTCAATACTATATTTTAGAGGAATTCACAGCACTCCTGCACGTGGCATAGCTTTTTACACGTAAATGTTTTTTGGGAGGATACGTTATTTCCCAGCGCAACGAAAGGCAAGATACGTTCATTTATATACATATATACAAAATTCACGAAAAAAAGATGAAGTCCCACTTGAGAAAAGCATATGTGATACGACAGTTCGCTGTGGATATTGACTGGATATCTATGCCAATCGATTGCTGCCATCGTAATGTACGGACTAATTTTCAGGCTTTGCAATATTCGCTGTGATGATTTGTAACTTGATACATTACAGAATGAAAGTTGCCACCACGATAAGGTACAAGTTCGATAAAGGATTAAGGAGTAAAAGTCCTAACCAGGCCAGACGTTTCTTTTTCCATATCTTTTTTCCCTCTCTTCTATTTCCTGACCATTGACCTTTCATCAATGAGGTCAGAGATTGTGCTGACATTGATGTTCAAAGTTAATTCTCGCTTCTACCAGAGGACGGAAATTTCCGCGTGAAGCCGCCATTCGAAAGCATCCCGATTGGCGAAGTTCGTCTTCCGTTTAAGACGTCGCAATTTCCGGGTTCGTCGAGAACGACTCGAGTCTCCACGACGCCCAAGCGTTAGACTTTCTTATCGGCAGTACCCCAAAGCGTCTTCCGGTTCTCCTTCTTGATAAATACGTTCAATTAAACTTTGTCCCTGGGATTTAAATAATAATAACATCAGCCTCGTAGTTCCCCGAAACGATTCCTATTTTTTCTTAACTTTACACGTGACGTTTTGTCGTCGCGACGGTTGTGAGGGATGAGAGTTTCCTGCATCAAGTAAACCGACGTCACGACGCTCTATCTCTATAGATATATCTATTACTTGGTAACATCTGCTATGTGGAATTGTCAATAAAAGTAAAATGCAGTGCTTTAAACCTACTTTCACGTAATAGCTGAGAGCATGTTGTATTTATTTCATTCCTTTTTTTTTGGAAAAATTCAAATTTTATCCTTTTCATGTCGAATAATAAAATAATTGTCACATAATTCAGAATCAATCAATCTATGACTATAAGAAACTCGTAGCTCCGTCTCTCGTAAGTCAACATTCACATGATCATATATTAAGTGCCACGTGAATATATGTAATCAAAAAAAGCAGCAGACAGTACAGGACACAATCACTAAAAAAGGACAGATTCGTTATTTTGCATAACGTCTACACATAGAAAGCTCACTTTTACCGTCTTCTCTGCATTGTACACTAAAGGCGAAAACTGATTCAATCTGTCGTCTTATTGTAAGCAACTAAAACCAGTTATAACTGGTTATAGACTATCGGTGGTGAATCAGCATACTATTTGTGAATTTGCGTCTTCGGGAAGCAATCTACGTTTACTGTAACACGATGAATTGTAATTTCCCTATATGATTACATGATCAAGAACTAGGTATATAGTATATCCTACTATGGCGTGTAGAAAGGATTTCACTTCAAGTGTCATGACAGCCCTTATAACACAATGCAAAGATAGAACGAGGCAGCCCACATTCCCACGTAAATATACCACTCGTACTGATCAACGTCACGAACTTTTGATTAACTCAAACCTTTTCGCTTCTCTTGTTGGCATACTAAATGCGCTTCATTTTATACTATACTATAGTAAAAGATTACTATTTGACAAAAAGTTTTCACCGTCAAACAGCGTTCCCTATCGCTAGTGTTTGTCACAAATGTCATATATGCTGAAAAAAGATATAACGAACGTTTATACATTTTTCCGAATAACTTAGATAACTCGTATGACTCATGCGGACAGTTCTTGAAATTATTTTTCAAAAATATCCAAAACTTTTGAAGGGACAGGAAAAGGTTCGTCTACATGCGTTTACCTTGCTTCTGTTTCTGGGTGCGAAGTCTTCCTTGCTGGCCTTCCGCCTCTTATCCTTCAGTATCATCCTGGCAGCTGCGAACGCCATCTTGTTTTTCCTTTTTATATGATTATATGTGCGTGTATATATATATATATATATATATATATATATCACTTCCAAACGAGATCCTACTATTCTAATTATTGCTTATCGTGCTGTTAAAAGCAACGTCTTGATTGCGAGACGTTACTTCGTGAATCACTCGATTTTTTATATTTTCATTTATACTCGATCACTTTAAACCGATTTAAAGATACTCCACCCGTTAATCGTAATCGCAATATGTAATAAACGAGGATAATTTTAGATAATCGTACCGAATCGATAATCGAACCCTTGATTGAACACTATCGATTAATATCGCGCTGTTTTATCGACAATGGCGCGACCGATCGTACACGGACCAATCAGAGTGGCCCATGTACGCACATGATAAATTTGATAAAATATTATACTAATTGCTAATCACAGGGATGGATATTTGATTCAATTGACCGAATGTTACGTTTTCTTTTTCTGTCACTTATTTTTTTTTCCCTCGTCAATTTACTAGTCGACCGTAAATTCTTGCACTCGGGGCCAATCAGGTTGGCATCTTCGTCAATCACTGTATCCCGAGCCTCGACATGTTTTCTTTGATGTTGCTGGTGGTTCTCCCTATCACGTAACCGACTACATCCCAGCTGCTGGAAATCCTGATTGCGTCGACATCTCGTTCCACAGTGTAATTGACGGCTATTGAGATATGGCCCTGGATCTATAAGAGAAATCAGATCTATCGTCACATGATAATACCTAACCTAACCTACCATTGTGAATGTGTTTAACATCCCTTAATGATATTATCATAATATTGTTACCATGTGGACATACAACTTTTTCAAGATTATCAATATAATTTGAGCATCCTTCTTCTTTTGCTGTCTCGATCATTTTGCACTCTGTTCTTTTCTCGCTTTCAGTTAATAAATAAACTCAGTTCTCTCTCTCTCTCTCACACACACGCGCGCGCGCGCACACACACACACACACACTCACACCTTCGCGAGGGTTAATATGTATATCCGGTTGCGGGTACAATCCCTTGCCAGGTACGTCAGGCTTGGCAGGAAACTTCCGTAATTGAATTCGTTTGGCCTTAGTGCCTCTCTGTAGTCACGCGAATAGTTAGGAGGGGACCGACCGG
Organism: Trachelus stipa; assembly: GCA_036026315.1. Classification (NCBI taxonomy): domain Eukaryota; kingdom Metazoa; phylum Arthropoda; class Insecta; order Hymenoptera; family Cephidae; genus Trachelus; species Trachelus stipa. The sequence goes on from JAYRCB010000401.1 coordinate 332,721, forward strand.
TTAGAATTTAGGCATTCCGGGTAAAGTACCATTTTGCCTTTTCGACATTCTTTCCAACATGGTAAAGTGAGGTTAGAATCGTATTTTACCTTTCTGTGAATATATTCAAATTCAAATGAAGCTTATCGTTAAGACTTGTGCTTAGGATTCTGGGTAAATATGACAGAACGGTTTCTAGATTAGAATACCGTCACCCGAAAATCGACAACGGAAGAAGCTTTGAATGTATGTACGTATGTGCTTTGAGTCCTGAAGAATATAACTCTGGACGGTTGGTATGTTCGTTGCTTGGTAACTCCCGACCCTCTAATTCGTCTAGAATACAGGGTTACTACGAGATGAAAGTACAGATTTGGAAGTTTTCACTGTAGGCTGCAGTCGGCTTATAACAATTACATTTGCCAAGTAAATCGTCCGGGAGTGCAAACTCAGCGCCGTTGAATTTTGAACGTGTACGCGGTGTGTATGTTTAATTTAAATCCGTACCGTAACTCTCGGGCAATTATGGTCTGTAAATGTTGGCAAAAGTGTTGCGGTGGAAAAATTGCCTTGCATTTCTTCAGAATGCATTTTCATCCGAGAAAAAATGTTACTGGGCAGAAAACGCGTTCAAGAAATATAAATTGTTATATTATCAGAAGTCGATAATTACGTACATGAAATAATAAGATTGCTATTGCAAATTCTTATATCCTTTATTATTATACGGAGAAACCTGGATAAATGTAATATTAACTGAATAAATCAATTATATGACGATTGTGGATTGTCAATCGTTAACGAGCATAAACTATCAATTTGAATATTTGAATATGAATTCAAGCTGTTGATTAAACTATTGATAGTTGGTAATTGACGGAATATTCTGATACATTAAATTTAGTAATTTTTTATTATTACTTTTGTATGAAATTATTCAACCGTATTTTTGTTCTTTTTGCATTATTCTGGTCTTTGTTCTGACGTTCGACGTGCGCGTATTGCTCGACTGTGTCTTTATTCTCCGCGGAGTAAAGTTTCCAACGATCTTGTAATTGGTTGGGAATTAAATTTCGCGTTTCGCTGGGCGTGAATTCGCGAGTGCGAGAGTGACCGCGATATACAAAGAGGTAATATAGAGGGTGAGAAAGGGAGAGGGAGGGTGGGAGGAAGTGAGAGAAAGGGGTGGAGGGAGAGAGAAAATTCTCATTTCGCGAGCGTGAAGGCGGACGCTTTTCACGAACGAGCGAAGGCGGCCAGCTTGAAAATTTCATGCAACTACCGAGGCGTCGATTTTCAGAGTCTCTCACGTAATCTCCGACCTCGAGTTCACTCGTCTACCCTTATGAGTGTACCTTTATTTCTCTGTCTTTCATTAGTTCTCTCCATGCCCATAGAATCTTGCAACTGGGTTGAATCCCTCTAATTTCCCTAAAAGCCAGATAAGGTACTTGTATCCAGATAAAGAATTTTAACAATGATTCGTGCGAACGTTTTCCAATTATAACTCTTTTTTAACATAACTATTATTATTATTATTATTCACCGTGCTCTTTTTCTTAACCTTTCAACGACCACACACGTAATGAATTTCCGCGAGGCCTCGCGGCTACTACTAAATAATTCAATGAGCCACCGATACCGATCGTCATGGCGTGTCGGTCGCATCGCCACATTATGCAATATGAAACGACCTCGCGATCGATCCATCTGAGTAAAATACTAGTTCTCGAATTCCCGCGATGATCGAACGACATCGCTTAAGATCGGCTTTGAGATCGAACTCAACTAATTGTTAAACTTTTACGCGATTCTTGTCCAGAGCTGCATACTGTACTTTAGGTTAAGTTAAATCATTGAATTTCACTCGCCCAAGTGCCATCCCCCGCCAACCCCTATCTACCGGAGAGGCAATAACATCCTGGTCAAGTGACCAAACGCAAACCGGCAAAAATATAAGGAGGAGGTATAAAAATTGCATTATGCAACCCTTCAACGAGACGCTAGAAAACTAAGTTTAATCGCGCGGTTTGCGAATTGCGAATGGGGCCATCCCTCTGGATTTCCATAGAAATGACTTGTGCATTATATGTCTGGCTTAAGGGTGCATTTACTCTGTTCGAATAATGGCAAGTATATATCTGTCCTATATTATTAAGCTTCATATTTTATTTCTTCCGATTAAGGGTGGAAAGAATAGAAATGGAAAAATACTTATGTCGCATAACCCTATGGCAGCTTATGTGAAAAAAACGTATGCGGAGAAACCAAGTCATTGGGTTCGGAAAGTGGTATTAGCGTCGTATAGGTTAACAGCTTCTAGTCACGCGGGCCACTTTCGCACTGATAAAAGGCCACGTATTTTCTATACTGGCCATATACCACAGAAGGATGAGATATGTGGTAGGACGTACAATTCCTGCATTTAAATTTAATTAATTAGCGGAAAAGAGTAAAAGGGTCGCTATTTTAAATTTTACGTAGTACCATACTACTTTAACTGAGGTGACAGTACCCATAGTAGGGTATGATGATTTTCGATAGGTGGCTCTACCGTGGTGAGATTTCGGTGTTCATTACGAACAATGAAGGTAGTAGTAGGGTACATTAGATTAGTATGGTAGTTAGTACGTAGTATCTATCTCTATTTACTAGTACTACGACTACGACCGAGGCATTTAATTACACTGGGAAGTATCGTTACAGACAGGTTGCCAACCCGCGGAATAACGTAGTTGTTACGTGGAAACGGTATTTTCGATATATATACGTATATATATTCTAGCAATAAGCGGTTCGTTCAGGCCGCCTGACTGGCTGCTGAGTGCTTGGGGAGTTAGTTAAATTTTTCCAATGCATTTCCTATACATAGCCATTTTATCTGGATATCGTATTAACTTTTATAGTCACTCGTTTACAATTATTTTTACACTTTCCAAGTAACGACATTTTTATCGACGATATTTAATAATTTTACTGGGTGATTATTGAAAATGAACAGTTGCAAATTTATTTGGTTGAATATAAGATGTTAAAATAATGTCTTGTACAAGAAATGGTTCGTTTTGTTTTTGGTTGCTAACTATATTGGTTAATCATCGTTTTGGTTATTATCTGGTAACTATGTTCACATTTCTCCCGATGAGCGCGCATTTCCGAAAATCCGAAATTTCACGAACCATTCCATCTTTGTTATTCCCATGGGAAGTGGTATAGGGGAGTATTGATCACTCCCACGCTGCACCCTTTTCCACTACCCTACAAGCACACTCCGGCGGCACCCCCTATAGCAACCCCTCCGAATCCTCGGTTCTCTGACAGCATCCTCTCAGCTGGACCAACTCCAACCCAACTTTCCTTCCTTCCTCATCAATGGATTTCAGGAAACCCCTTGGATTCCACATAGTGGTCCATGCCGATCTCATAAACGCGATTCTCGATTACACAATGCCACATTATTAATATTTCTGAAATAACAAGCTAACTGACAATCATTCTTTTTGATGACGTTTGACGATGATTCAAGCGATTTATATAGACTGCCATTACATGTATACAATAGTACGACCATCATATTCTAGTAACATTAACACGTATGTAATATGCGTATATGATTACTCGTTATGTTTATAGTTGACAAATTCCTAAGAAAACCACAAATATTTTTCTACTGAAAAATTCCGCTTTTGTCTTTCTGTGGTGCGATTGTGGGATATTCAAACTGAAAAAAAAGAAAAATTTTAAAAATCATCGGAGGATATTCTTTTTTACAACAAAGGATAAAGTCTTGTGAATGTGTCTATTTATTATAGAATTTGTATGCCATTATGAGGATTTTTCTTACAATAAATTCAATATGGTTTTTTGACAGATCGAAAACAATGAAGTCTCTAATGAAGAGATACGTATTACTGCATAAAATTATGTTTGTTATAAAGTATGCATATGTACGGTTTGCACTAAATATACATATATTATTTTTCTATTTTAGTATGATATTTATTTATGTAATTTTATGAAAAACTACGTGTTATTTGCTAAGGATTGCATCCCTTGCGAATTGTCTAAAAAGAAACAAATGAAACTTGTGAACCGACTGTATACATATATTTAGTAGATTGTCTATGATCGATTATTGCAAAATCCCTAAAATAAACAGTAAAGAAGTTTAATTTCACAGAATATTCAATATATTTCATGTAGTGAACGATGGACGGAAAAGATTTGGAATCGACACCGAGATATATTGAATTTTTTGTTTTAGTTTCGATCAGAATTTTAATTTCAACAAGAGCGAAGAAGAAGAACGAAAAATATGATGGACGATTTACCCAAAATGTAATTTTCTAGAATTCTATGTATTGATAAATTAGATTACCTTTGATGTTGAGTATGAAGTATCTGATTTTACTCGATAACATTGCATTATCGTCATGATATATAAAGTCAAGGTTCTGTACCCGTAATTCACACTATGTAACTACTTCCACTGTTCATGAAACTCATTTCAGAGCGCGAAATACGAAAGTGGAGAAAATAGGTCGCACTGCGCGACCCTAGCGGTGAATGCTTGTACTCGTTGGATTAATAAGGAATGTAAGTAAATGAAAAATAATGAGGGAAAGAACACGAGTGAAAGAGAAATATAAAGGAGGTAAAGGAAAATTTGACAAATTGACGCGTAACGGCCCACGACCTTCTTTCTTATTAGCTAATTTGCTCTTTGAGCATCACGGCTTTCTAATGATGATTGATCGAATTGCACCAGACACTCTCCCACATCTACTCGAGGTTGGCTACCTGATTTTTCTTATTTTTTAATTCGGTTTCTAAATTTTTTGGACACCTTTTTTCATTGTGCTTGTACACGGACCAAAAAAGTGAACGTCGAATAAATCGATCTAGACAGCCTTGCGAATTTTTATAATTTCATTATATTGTCGAACCAAAGACAAATTAACTAAAGAGACTGCTATCAAAATTCGATATTTTGAAATTGATAAAATTTTTTTATGCATAATTTATTATGGATAAAACGGTTAGAACTGATTATTTAGATGACACATTCATATGGTTAATATCATTCATGTCTCGCTTGCGTCCCTCTCTCTCTCTCTCTCTCTCTCTCACTCTCTCTCTCTCTCTCTCGCTCTATATATATATATACTGCGATGACATATATTAGGTTGGTGCGTATGAAATGTCGGATTTTTAAATGAATATAAAACTGCGTATATAAATATATAAAACAAAAGTATAACGGAAACAGGGAGACAAATGTTCGTATGTAAAAAAAGTCCGACATTTCATATGCACCAACCTAATACAATGACGTGCTATGAAGAAGGAGAAGTTTCAGAGAGACCATTCACTCTCAAATAATTATCTGCCAATTAACGCCTTCCCATTAGTAGGAAGAACACTCGCGAGGCAATTTCGTGTGCACGATATCATAATAGCAAATAATTCATAGGATTGTCGGACGAACGAGGAACGGGGTTGGATCGGCGCCAGAGATGTTGCTAATCCGAGAATGTACAAGTCTTTCTCTTATATAGCCTTGTATACGCTTTGTTATAGATCGGTATACGCTATGCGATTATCTGTTCTATTCTAACACTTCTATTCGTTGAGATACCCCTTAATTTCTCCTACTAGTTGTCGTTTATCCGAGATGTATGAAATTTTACAAATTTTATATACATTTATTAACAAAAAATCCTGAAAGATTGTTTTTAAACTTTTCCCACAAATTTATTATTTGCTGTGTATACGCGAGCTATATCGTGGCATTAAAAAAATATTGGTAACGTTCCAAATGAATTTTACTTATTAGTCTTTTAAAACTCGTATCATACATATACGATCGGTACACGTACTGATAGAAGTAATGTAAATCGATCTTAAATTTTCTACATTTATACAGGAGTTATTTGAAAAACTAGTAAATATAAAAAGTAGAAAATAAATTGTCATAAAATAAAAAAATTAATATCATGCGAAAAATCGTTATTATAATTCGATTAATTATTTATCATATTCAAAGCTAAGTATTACGAATTATAAAAATGATCTATACGAAAGTTTCATAAATACCCCCCAAAATTACCCCCACGGCCATCGTCTTACCGTAATAAATCCACCCGTCATAGACCAACTGGAATAAGCTTCAGCTTATCGGGATTTTCAAGGTTGAAAATCCAATGATAATGATAATAATAATGAGTGCACAAGGATTGGAACAAAAGTAGACACATAAGGATTAATCAACTTATAAACGAGTTTATGTATATTACAATATTTTCGAGCAGTATTATGAGGGTAGTACACCCCTATTAACAGGAAATTCGCTGTTTATACACACTTGGGGGTTGCCAATAGTATTTTCACAATGCATTTGACTTTCATCTTATATTTCCAAATCTCACTCACTTATACCTATAATTTTTTACATACTCCATAACAACCTGTTATACATATATACCCAGTCTTTGTCCACACTACGTTCAAATATGTAGATACATTCCTAGTAACTAGTGAAATTGATATCCCTAGGCCGGAAACTAATTCTGGTAAGGAATGCAAGGAAGGAAATCTTGACTTAATTTGTCCAGGAATTTATACTGGAAGCAGAAGCTGGGAGGGCTGCTCCCGTGATAAGTCCTTAGGGATTGCGAAAATGAGCAGACAAGCAGACGAATGACAAGGAACCCGATTGTCTTGGGTTATTGCCTGAATAAATCAACCAGTTTAAAAGACCCAGTACCCAGTACCAACCAACTTTATACGTACTCACTTACCTACCTATCTCGACAGCTTCGTTCCCTACGCTTCCTGAACCATCCTTTATAATCAAGGTGTCAATGTGACAAATCCTTGGGAATACTTTGAAAATTTTAAAGGACGTGTCATTGGGAAGATTCGAGGAGCTAAAGGTTCTTTTCCACTAGAGCGAAAGTCAATGTCGTGAAATTTGAAAGTAGCGGCTACAGCCTCGGTAGCAACGGGTGCATGTATATCATGCGACTAAAATCAGATGCACACCTGTAACTGAGAGGTCGAACATTTCGGGTGAATATTATTGTTGTTGTTATTATTATTATTATTATTATTATTATTATTATTATTATTATTATTATTATTAATTATGCTTTATCATTGTTGAGAATTTATATTTTCGAAATTTTATACAGATTTCGTATTTCGGTAATTGTGCCATAGTTCGATAGTTTTTTTATAATTTTTTTGTTAATATTTACCATTTTCGAATTTCTTTATAGGCGGATTATGTTTCCTCTTCCGGAATTTCTTAACGAACCTTTTTCCTAAGAAGATAATAATAATGAGACTGAAAGCTTAAAGTTCTCAGAATGACAAAGCGTTTACTTTGCTTATCATTTGTTTCTCTATTTTCTTTGTCATTTTCCTGGATTTCATAAATGCTCAAAAGTTTTGTGTTGTACATTGCTAGTTGAAAGGAGACGTCGCGGCGCATAACACGTATCGTATTTTATTCTAGCGATAACGAGCATTACCTAGTTTACGTTCCTGAAAAAAGTAATGCGTGCAGTTTTGGAATTTAAATGGTTGGCTTTTATATGTAGAGTTGGTAACGTGAGGATTACAATGTTTTTAACATAAAGGTATAGATATTAAATTTCTTTATATTTATTTATACAATGGGGATTTTTTAATTTTGTTATTTTGGACTTATCTGATATTAGTATAATTCTGTCTTAATCAGAAGTTTCAAGCTTTAAGCTAAAATCCCAAAAAGCGCCGTCATATTTCATTGCTCGCTATGTCAATAGTATTTCCACTTTATGTACTTGATGCTAAAATTTTTGCACAAGAATAATTATCGAGCCTATATGAGAGTGCTTAATTATAGAAAATAAAATGTGGAGATAGGATTGATTCGTGAAACGTTAATAGAATCGATTTTTTTAATTTAAAAAAATCAAAGCTTATACAGTATCTGAATGTTGTTTTACGTATTGTTAATATAGTGGAATTTTGTATGATTTCAAAAATAAAACTGCATATCCATTATAAACTATATAAATGCACGCTAAACAGGCTTCCCGATCCTTTTATACGATTTTTATTCTGATGACAGTCAGACAGGCATTTCTATGGATTTCATCCGCGGGGATTGAGGAATGAAAAAGTTAATATTTTTTTGCCTCCCACCACTTTTCGGCTTCCGGCCGATAAGGGAATTCCGATGTTGCAGCTGCTCAATCCATGAAAAGCGGATTAAATTTGGAGACGCGTAGAGAGTGGAAGAGAAATGCTTTTGAAAATCTTTGATAGAAAATTCTCGTATCTGGAACACGTGTATTGAGATTAATTATTTGGCATATAAGGAAATTATGTCGGGAAACTACAAATAGAGAAGAGTAAATTACACGTTCAATCTTCACATTATAGTAAATACAGATTATTAGTTGTTAGATTAATTTAAAAAGTTCGCCCAAGTGTTCAAGGTTAACCAATCAATTTCTTCGACGTAATTTTACGTTATTACAAAATTTGAATACATTTATTTATTATCAAAACCACCACAACTATTTCTATTCTCAATATAATCATTAACGTTGCGATCGTATTCGTACATGAAAACAGCCTTAATTTCTCCTTCGTTAAGATTCCAATACATTCTTCTTAATTTCTAGCAACTCTTCGGTCTGATCGATATACGAAAATCGCTTATACAAGAATGATCATTTTTTAAATAAAAACATTCAAAATTATTCTATTCCATTATCGCGCTCAGTTATTCTAACAAGATATTACTCTACCGATTTTTAATGTTACCCACATCAATAAATCTCTCGTCCGACAAATTAATTATAACCGTCCCTAACAATAAATACCTGGTTTAAGTTATTAATGTTGCGAAATTCGATTCGATGAACAGCCGAGGGCAACGTAGTGGCAAAAAAATGCAAATTTCAAAATCCGCAAATGAAACCATTTAAGCAGTAATCGATATTGTTCATCAAGCTCAGATAGCAATTTTCTAGTACTTAATTGCATAGTCAAGCTCGTTCTGTGTGTCAAAAATATCTCATTCGCAAAATGTCGTACAAGAGCTACGATTGAAACGCTAATTACGAATTTGAAAGGAAAAGCCGTTTGCAGCCCGTGTAATCCGCCAGTCGATTTTTCTTTCAAACAAACCATTTCGATTTGCATGGTATCTATGCTAATCGACTAAAAAGATCGATACGTATACATACGATTGATCCTAAAGCTCTTTCCATGAACTGTGTCATCCATCGAGAGAGGAGTGAAACAGAGACAGCAAGAGAGAATGGGAGAGAGAGAGAGAGAGAGAGAGGGGGGGCGGGGGAGGGAATTCCATTTGATCGTCACACGTGGAAACGTTATTGCCTGCAGCTGCACTGATTTCAGTCGCCCATTGGATGCCTTCCGAATTCATGCTTTATCCACGAAATTGAATAGGACGTGAGCGTGTTGCGTGACGTTACACTTGATGCTTTCCCAATGAGCGACATCAAATGTTCTGTTCTTTCCCTCAAAAATATTAGAAGTCCAATGTTCGATCACTGGTGAACTAGATTAAATGTTCGAATAATATTTCTCTCTTATGGAATTCTCTCACGTGCTGAAATTTAGTTTCACGTTCATCTCCACGTATTGGAACGTTATGCTACAATTTTAACTACACGTATCGTTATGCGTGAAATTGGCAAATTCCTGCGAACAAGCTTGTGCCTTCTGTGCGTTTTGATATTGTTGAATCCTAGCGTGCCAAGTATGTGAAGCGGTTTCTGTATATTTCGCACATGTGAATAGTGCATTTTATAAAAAAAAAGTCATATCCCACTGCATAATCTCGCAGAGGGAAATGAAATAATCTATGCACGTATGTTTTTTCTTGTTCTTTTTTAACTTCGCATATCTGGATTTGCGTACCATATTTTTTTTTATACTTAACAAAACATCTGAATTTTTTTTAAAATTATGTCCCATTAAAGATTTACACATAATGCCATATTCCATTATCTGTGTTAACGTACAGAGCAGATGGAGAAATTTGTATTTCGCTTTCTTCCTGCAGTATGTAAATGTAGACATTTAGAGCATCGTGAAGAATCATGTAGTGTGCATATGAGCGACATAGCCCGCTTCTCTATACGAGCTGATAAATCCAATGCAACGTGAACAGCGTATTGTCAACACTGAAAGGATTCACATTTCGATGACTTCACAATAAAAATACTATATGCAGTCTTGATACATCGGCTTATATATTAGAATACACAATCATGAAGGATATTAAAAGTCATTCTATGATATTTTATCGACTGCCATATTATTTAAAATCATCAATTATTTGGAATAAAATTAATATCAAAATTTCACTGAAATCATTTACTATCTTTGAATGTCCAGTTCACAATATTTTGATTTTTATTGTGTCATAAAACTTGCGAAAAAAATACAATATATCCAAAACTTCAAATAATTCCGCAGGTAAATACAAATTTATATATATATTTTTTCAAAATTCCAGTTATCTCGTACAGCTATTAAAAGTTTCTAACTCGTTGATCGAATGCACGTGTTCGTTTTATTATTATTATAGACTTCCAAAAAAGTCCTGTTAGCACCTTCCAGCGTCGTGACAATATTTCTAAAATAAGTGTATGTCAGATATTTTTGCATAATTTTTAATAAAATCTTATTGCACGTAAATCTATCTGTGTGTCTAATATTGTGCATGTACATTTTCATCGATACGTAATAGTCAAGTAACGTGCAGTGAAATTAGTACATTCAAAGGAGCAATGATCTCGTTAAGATCCCCGAACAGGATTATGATAAAAAGTTAAATTAGCCGCGCACATGAACCTGTCAACTTCTTATGAGTATGGTATCATAGACACATAAAATACATGTGTGACGTGCTATCATTAATTATCACGTTAATAAAACCCTACGATAATGTTGAGAACTGAATAAAGCTGCTTTATACGTACGATCAGAAGGGCGTATCTCGCCCGGAATAGGTATCACCCGCCATTATCACGATTTTCACAGACATCTTACAGTCGCCGGAAATAACCTTCGACGATACTCTCGTGTTTATTTGATTAAATTGTATCCGACACCAACGAGTCAATCTCACGATTATTCGTCCGTAAGGGATGTTTGTTTATGCGTGAAAAAATTATGGGAATTCGTAGCAGTTTACGGGAACTTACGTGTTAAGCGGTGGGCTGGTGGGCCGTGACTAACATCCCTGGTACCAGCACGCGCCCCCTCTTGCCACTGTTACTACCATACTGCGCAAGTCTATGGATCCCTGAGCTCCCTCGATGCCAGGAGCACCCTCTTCTCGTGTACCTTACATTTGAACCCCTTAGGACACTCGTTACTATCTAGAAACTGTCTTTCGAAAATTATTACAGGGGGAGTGTAGGGAGTGTAGGGGGTACACCTTATTTTTTAATTCGAAAATAATTCTTTTTTTCACTCGTGCAAATATATAATATAATAATAAATAATAAAAAATTATTTAGAATTTGTTCTGACGCAGTTACCCAAAGAATTTAAATATTTTCAATTTATCTTTCGAGTATACAGTTAATTCTGTACTGTCAGTACAGCTTTGTTGATGTTAATTAAAATTTCTCATTAATGCTATGAGCGGTTCTCGAAAATTTCCTGCCTTAATTTTATCGTCGCTTTCGCTCTAAGCTGCAATCCCTTATTAATGATATTTTATATGAGATATCACTGAAGCAAAAGGACGTGAAATAGTGTGAAAGATGAATTGGGTAAAAAATGTTTGGAGCTACGAAGGATAAGTTTCCATACGGAACAGGTGCTCGTGCTGTACCAGGCCGTTCGGCCAATATTGCGAAATTTGATTTAACGATAAATTATGAAGGTTGGGTGAGACCTTAGGCGTGCCTCGTAGTAAATAGTTTCTTGAACTAGGATGCTGATGCGACTTGGCACGGTACTGATTTCACGGCCCTTTTCCAAGATAAGCAAATGAATTAACAGAACCAAATTATGCAAATTGCTAGAGATACAAGCCAATGTCATGATGCTAACACGCTCTTTATAGCCACGCGAAAATTCTTAAATTTTATTAATTGACTCCTTGCGTTAAGGCATGCGAGATAATACATTTTTAAAGAAATTAGTATATCTGATTTCGAAAAAGTTTTATCGGATGATTAGCCAAAAGATAATGTGGGTATCACTCACGATATCAGTATCACTGTCAAGTCCTTTTTTTCATTGTCTGATCTGTTTCGTCTGCTTATTATTCTTTGGGGTTAGAGACGCGAGAAAATAATATTTGACAGGTGCGTTTTATGGATCGCCATTGACTGTTAGAAACGTTCTTTTATTTTAAATAAAGTCAAGGGTGTACGATGTCAGTTGTCATTTCGTATAGGATAAAGTCAGGGACATGTTAGCCAGATGGATATTAGATAAGGACACGTGCGATTTTATCCTGTCACGAAGATTTAATAGAGATAATAAAACAGACTAGCTATAAAAATCAAAATCGTATAAGTTACTACGTAATTCTGTATATCTTCTCATTATAAAAATTAAACACGCACTTTGCAACGTATAAATTGTATAATACAATTGACATATAATAAATGCATGAAGTACTACAAAGGGACGTCGAATTCTCGTAACGAAAGGCATGCACGTTGAACAAAAAATTTGTACATATTTGACAAAAGAAATATCCTTACGAATTTAATGAGCAAAAACAGTCTCATGATACTTTCACCTCCTCGACAAACTCTCGTATCGTCTTTTGAATATTCTATGCAAATACACCGACTGCTACTATAGCAGTGCTACACCGAGAGAAAAATATTGTTGGACTAAAAAAAAATATAGTTAGTCTAGTATATTATTGCAAATAATTATAGTAGTTATAATCATAAATATAATAGTTTTGTATATACTATCTTGTTGTATATACATTTGAAAATTCTGTTTTAAATAACTTTGCTATTATCACCTATTCAATTATATTATCATCGCTTCAAACATAAAATATTACAACCCTTCCTATACTTTTTTTATAATGTAAAATCGTTAAGTCAACTATATACTTTTCTCTCATTGTGGTTGAATGAAATTTCAACTGTGTAGGCGGTTTCAAGATGGCCGTTATCAACTGCACAACTATAATGTTATTAGCTGGAAATTAAAAGAGTACGAGATCCCGTTTTAGAGTGTAGAAATTTTCTAGCGAATTTTTCTCACGGCAAACACACACACAACCAACGCGCGCGCCCGCGCATAAATGAAATTGGTATTATTCATACGCATGTAAAGTTGCATGAAAAACTTACGCTAGAGAGATACGGAATCGTATAGACAATAGAAAAAAGGAGAATGGAAAGTACACCACGTCGAACGTTTCAACACTGTACCAATTGTCTCTTTGTAAATATCGACAGACAGCAGGTATTTTATGTTGTAGCAAATAAGCTACAAGCAGTTGCAATAGACACGTCAGTCGCATTGTAAACGACGCTAAAGTCTCCTTGTGTCGTAAAGTTTCGTAATGGCGAACGTGAGTTAGAAACACGAGGATGCTTTAGATATTTTTAAAGAAATCGGTCCGATAAGAAGTATAGTAATTTTTTCCCCGTTATCGAATCGGTCATGATTGAAAATAAAATAATGGTTACTTTAAGTTTGATCAGAGACACTTAAGTTTTAATCATCAAAACTCGATCTCGAATCATCCTCTTTCTCTTTATTGGACACGTTTCTTTTTTAATCCTGGAATACAGTTTCGGATATTTTGGGAATCCATCAATGTTGCTGGGGTTGAAGGATCGACGTTATTCTTCATCTATTTTTTCGCGTTAACACTAGCGCGAATTTGATTTAACCGTAATGAGAAACAAACAGAGTAATTCGCGTTGTTTGCATTGTTTCGAGATATATACTCTTCTGGCACTGCGCTTTGCTAGTATAAAATTTATAAGCTGGCAGAAATGCATGCTCCAGTTTTCAAAACAAAAGATATGCAGACAGACGTATGCCGTTTTAAAAAGTTTGTGCGCTAATCAACTTAATGCATTATTTCAATTGATGATTATTAACACTTCATGTATATAAATAAACAATATTTTTTTTAATCGAGAAAAATTATTTCAAATTACTATAGAATCTTGTTTATTTTTTACAATATTTATTACCTGCATGGTGTATGAAATATTCTTTATTGCGACGGTGCCAAAATAACCGTCAAAAATAAAAATTAAAAATAAATAAAAAATGGTCATAAACTGAATGTTGATATCCCCATTAGTGTCAAAGTTACAAACCGTACGGTATCATGGTTTCTCATGTCTGTCACTGGTCTGCCCGTATTATTACTGTCCCAACTGTAACCGCATAGCACTAGGCTCAAGTTAATTTAAATCCCATGACCTTGCAAAGAGAGAAACACACCATGTACATACCTCGTGTCCACAGAAACTTCGCGATTTAAAGTATATTTCGCTAGAAATTATATGCTATAAAAGTTTTGGTAGTTTCTCTTCACTTGAAGCAACTCTTGTACCTGCGTTTCGACTCAAACATCTTATGAACGGCTATGTATGAGAAAAAGTTATTGATACATTCACTATAGGATTCGAGGGTTCTGAATCGATTGCCATCAAATTCAATACGATTAATGTACGAGATCAGAACGTATTGAGATGGCGAGCGTGATGAATTTATTTCAGGTCCGTCGTCGTCGTCGTTGTGTCGTCGTCTTCGCACCTCTATTTACTTTTTCAAACGACAGATGGCGCTGGTTATTTTGCTTCCATTAGCTATGTGTATGGTATGTACTGTGGATGGTGTTGGTAACTTACGAATACACAACACAGTCAAATACATTTTGTACATGAAGCTACCGTTCACACCGAATTTTCAGTTAATATAAAACTGCTTTCATGATAGTGTAGGACTATTAAGTCTTTGGTCCGCACGAATAGTACTTATAATAAAAATTCATTTGGAGCGCGCGTCTGTGGGTGTACATATGTATATGTGCTCGAAAAAGCTCCTCGTATTTTAGGTGACAGTATTTAGAGATATAGGATGTCCATGTATTCCTCTTCTTAGTTTCCTATACATCTAGGTGTCAGATGTGCAAGTCCAGGGTGTTCCTCTGTTCCGCTTCATAGCATCTTGTATTGTATTTTCAAAATTTCCTATAAAGTTTTCGCTACTCTTTTACATTACTACTGCTTTCCGTATTTAATTATGATTTAATGGTCATTTAATAATTAATAAAACTTTAGGTGATTCCGTATCGAGTATTGCTTAGCGGCTCCGTGCCAGGAATTCCAAAAAATACTTATCTGACTGCATAAACTGCACATATATGTAGTTGAAGTATATAGGGTAAGCAAAGTAAAGAGGTCACGCCATGATTATACCAGAAGCAGTAGCAGTAACCCATCGATATAGTATACATATACTTGATTCAGTCTCGCAAATATTCCTACCGACGATTCAAGCCGAGATGTAAACTTAAGACCAGCGAGGTTATTGCAATGATCTGCGAGGGTTTTCACATGACAGGCAATTTCGAAGAAATCCAAAATGGACGATTCCTAGCAGAATATTTTACTTAATTTTATATGTTTAAGCAAACTTTTTTTCTCAGTCGGCGATAGCTTCATTATTATTGTTATTATTGATATGCTTATCCAGACACTGTCGCTCGGTGGAATTACGATTTTGCCGAGAACAAAAATTCCTCATTAATTGGCGGTTTATGCGATTTGCTACGTTGCTTGGTATCTGGTCACAAGAAAAGTATTTTCATTTCAGAGGATCCGAGCACCCAGCCGAATTATTAAAATAACTTGTCGAAGTGAGCGAGGTCGGTTGTTGAAGGGGAGGAGGAAAATAAGCTCGAAAAATATGCGAAAAAGGAAGAAAAAATAAAAGGAAAAAAATGCCAAAAGAATAGAAATCCGTAAATCCGTAGGATTTACCAAAATGAAAGATCTGCCAGAGTTCAGTATTTGCCACTTGCAAGTAACTCGAGCGGAACTGATATAAGCAAGTAGTCTTAATTAATATTCAAATACTAGACGAACACTTTTGTTAATTTAATATATGTACAATGTAATGTAAAAAAAATTAGACAAACTTGTCACAGACCATTAATTTTATAACGTAACACAAAATAAAAAAATATATATAAAAATTTCATCAGTTTATATGAAACTACGAAAACAATTCAACAGCTCGATTATAGTATTACCTGTAAAATTGAACGATTGTCGCAAAAAGTGATTACAGCACTGTTATTCGAATATGTAGATCTATAGATACCCACTCCATTATAACATGAGAACTTGTTTGATAACCCACATTCACTGTTACAGTATATATTCATAGTAACGATTAATAACGTGAAAAACGACGCCATAAAAAATTGCTAAAGTCAATATACAGAGTTATAATAAAAAAAATCAACCAAGGATCCGATAAAAACAGTAATATTTACCATCTTAAAAGTAAAAACTCTGTAGAACGCGAGTCTATGGAAAATAATATCGATTTTGTTATTAAAATATTTTCTACATCTCAGTACCTATATTTTTTTTTTCAAAATTCAAATTATAATCTCAGATTGGCAGGAAATTTACTTTAACTCAAGTGTCTACGTCTCCCTTCTTCGTTAACCTTTTTTTTAGTCCTGGGTCGCGTTAGTCTTGTGTTTCCTATACATGTGCCGTTAGATCCTGCATGATGCTATGTGAGAACTGGCCTATAGACCTGCTGAAAAATGAGGGTTACAATTCAACCCGTCGCACCTCTACGACTTGACGGCTTCTCAATCACATTACGTCGCGTTCAGAATAACCGTCACTTTCTCGTAAACTGAAAAAAGCGTATTTCTCATTTAGGCAGTACGCAGTTTATCGTACTACCCTTAAGTAGGTCTTATACCTGAGAGCCCCTAAATGCATAAAGGGAAATTAGTACAAAATGTGAGTTTTAAGCTACGGTCCAAAAAATCATTAAGTGAACTACGTACTTTCCATCGTATAATAGAAAGAAAATTTTTAAGAGATTTCAGTTAAAAGATGGATTTTTCCTTACAAATTTTATATAAGTCGTGTATAGTAATATTTTCAGTTGATTCTGAATATTAAAGGAATTCTAAATGGTTTCTGTTATATAATTTCTGAGTATTTTCATCCAACGTATACAATTGAGAGTTCAAAATGGCATCTAACTAGTCGGAGTACTTGCATGGCTAAGAATGGAATGCCGTGTATGGCCAACTCTAATTGGACCCACGGATAATGGTGTTAGATATTCTGTATATATGCAGCACGGTTTCCAATAACAGCGGTGTCACCTGCTACCAAATGAAGGCCTGTTTGGAATGCTCCCGGAGTATAAACCTATCGAATTTGTGATTCCTTATGCACTCGACTTCTTTTACCATTTCGACTGGCTGAAGTTCATTGCCACTGAGGAACTACGTTTTTTGTTAGAATCTTCGAGTACCCTTTGTCAAAAAAAGAACTAGTTTACTTACGTAAAATTTTGATGGTCTCCTCATACAAAATTATGACATTTATGATTTTAAAACCTTGAAAATATGAAATTACGGATTTTCGTGAAGTTGATTGTCGATTTTTTGTATGTACATTATTGATATACTATATGTATATGTTAAGTGTCTACGTATATTATATATGAGTGAATATCAAGCCGTTAGTACCTACATGCATAATAAATTCATATATGAAAAAAATATGAAAAAATGGAAGTGACGGACAGACAGTAGCATCAAAAATGTCAGGAGGGTCGTAAGTCCTTTCAAAGTGACCTGACCCCATAACGCTCGATGGCAGGGTGAATAACTGTCTGAGTAACTTCTATTTCCCGGTGCCTTGTCGCTCATCAATCGTGCTAGGGAGTGGAAGTAGTGGTTATGTGAAAACAGACCGGAAGTATTCTAGCAAGTCACCACCGTAAATTCATGAAAAATCCATTTACAAGTAACTGCGGGTGGAGCATGTATAAACTTAGGCAATTTCTGATTATCGGTACGCTTTTGTATATACTTGGTCTTATAACAATGTCAATTTTCCCAAAATTTCCCAGTGGGATGTGAAATTCAAGCTCAATGAGGAAAGCTTCTTGTTGGAAGAATAATAGAACGTGCAAAATGGGGTCGATCGATAAGAGCTTTCAGTATTGAACACAGGAAGAAGTCGAGCTTTTGGGGATCTGTTTTGCTGACCGTCGCTATCTACCGACGCGTTGCAAGGGTAAGATTAAAATTTACCGACTGATCAAAGCTCTTGAAGCTTCCTGAGTGGTAACTTACCCTTATGAGGTTCGGAAATGTTCTCACGAAAATCAGACAGGGTTTCGCATGAATTCTTAAAGGGTATACGTGTGCTTTATTCCTACGACAAGCAAAAACTCTCTGTTCACTCGCTTATGAATATCCGATATTCCAATAAATAGTTCAGAACCCACAAAGTTTGTCAAATAGTCACAAGCGATTTATTTTCATATTTGCTAAAGTCATGTGATATACTTAAAAGTACATAATAAAATTCACTTTATATCTATAAATTTAAAAAAATTGAATAAAATTGTCTTTCATCATCATGAAAAAAAGGTCGGGAAATATCGAACTATAAAAGCGTCAGCAAGATACAGACGACAATAAAAAAAAGGTAAGCATTATCGTAAGATAAAAACATGATAAGTATCTAATACTTTAGGATCATATCACACATGCTTGATCATTGAAAGCCAATTCGGCACGCTGTACACATATAAAATAAAAAGACAATTGAATAAAATTGTCTTTCATCATCATTATACATAATAAAATTGGTACGTAAGCAATGAAGATTTACCCTTAAAAACTCTAAAGCAAAGCTCGTAAATCAAAGCAGATCTCAACTATCGCAATTGTTATCAAATAGCCAGAGTGTATCAGGTTCATTAACTGATATATCTAGTTAATTACTACCGAAACTCGTCAATCACTAAGAGATAGGTTCAGGTTACGGGACCATAGGTAGAGATACTCTAGAATATTAGATACGCCTAAGTGATCGCAATTTTTCACGCATGCCATCACAGTAGCTAATATACCAGCACCGAAACATTTAATAATAATCAAGATATGAGATTCCTCTTAGATTGCCACATGGCAACAATGTAAAAAGCTTTTGTGATTTAAATCGACAGTTCAATACTCAGACATGTCAAATGCGTTACACACCTTTTCTTCTCGTGTTCATTATTGTACCACACACGTTATCCATTGCCCCGCAGCACGCGATTACCACCATGACCTCCGTCTGTACGATATTTGATTATATTATAAGTATTATTTAAATTACTTAATTTCCTATATTTGTCTCCCTACGAATCTCTATTTCATCATTACGCCATCATTTCATCACAATCGTCTCCCACCATGTGGCAAACCAAAAGCTTTCAGGATTTCACACCAGAATTTACAAAATTCCAAGGATCCACCTACTCTTGTATTCCCCTATACACTTTTTGTAATTGAAAACGAGCCTTGACCACTCCATTTGCGGATGGGACGAGTCGATGAAGTGCATATAAGTTTCACCTTTACTTTCGCATACAAAATACCACCCTTTCCCGACACCCTTTAGAGCCAACAATACGTTTATAAAAAATTGTCGATATGGTTAGCGTTAAAGCGCGTATCGAACATTTTGCCTTCCAGTGCTTCGCGATTCAGAAAGCTCTGTTAATTAGAAGCAGACACCGCATATGGGATAAACTAATTAGACTGATTCTTAAGCTAGTTTATGTATGGCATTCAAACAATACTAATTTAACGTATACCTTGATATTTACCTATGAAACACGAGTTTTCTTTTGGATTGCACCCCTTTGTTTTTGACAAACAAATTTTATACCCATATGTATTTTAATGAATCGTGTATGGCTATCTCGCATATTACATTGGATCACGCTTTAATGTTTGAGGCGGTAATTTTGTATGTAATTCTCTTGCTTGGTGGCAGTACCTCAACGTAACTGTCGTAGACAGGACGCGGAAGGCTTTATGGAAACGAAGGAACATTAATTATCCAAGAGTGGCGCAGAGTTCAGGTATCGTAACCACACACTTGGTTATTCAAATGTGCAGTATAGTGTCTGGCTTTCGAGCATTGAATAACAATGTGATATCGACCATATAAGAAGAGGTCCGACTAGCAGGAACGGAACGAAAACGTATGGAAGAGGGGCACGGTTGACACAGACGTTAGATGAGGGACAAGATTGAGGAGAAGAGATTAACGAAAACAGATTGAGAACTCGTGAAATTCAGAAATAGAAAATAATAAATTCCTCCTTTATTTTAGGACTTCAAATAAAATTTGACAAATCGAGAAAACAATGTGCCATTAATAAAGTATAAATAATCACGCGAGACAAGGTCAATTCCGGGACATGTGAAACAAACGAAACGCACAATTAGGTACAGCAAGAGAAAATATAGTGACTACAACAAAACGCAAAATACGAGAAAATGTGAAAATAGAAGATATAGGACTTAAAGTATATAGGACTTAAGTAGACTCACGCGACGCGTGAATCACGGATTCATTTAATATTTCTCCAGTGTCACTGAGACATAATACTAAATTCGCCAATAGATTTTGAGAATACGGAATCTATTAGCAGAAGGCACGGAATCATTTCCCGCCTGGTGAAACCCGAACATCTCCAAGGCCGACACCGGGAGGAACGAAACGGAATAGATCTAAACGTGACAATGCACGGAAGCCATAACAGAAAAGATTTCGTCCTTTTGACAAAAGTGCTTATCTCAGCTTTATATTTCGATACTGTATGAGATATAACTACTGATACACAATCGGTCAGGACGGCTAATGTGAAACGAATGGCGACACGTTAGCGAGATCGGTACCGGCTCGGTCCTAGACTATGAAGTAGTGCTCTTTTCGGCCAATCATCGTCGTGGAAGAATTATTCGCTACTATTGCTACAAGCAAATATGGAAGCATGCTGTTGGACTCAAATTAAAAAGTTTACATAATTAATTTCGAGGCAATATAATATCATCCCTGACGAAGTAACCCCTCACCGCATGGACGCAATACAGTCAATATTTAATTACCGGACCCTTTCTGTAGTTTATGATTCACGATACGCAGAAGGACGGCTAAAAACTCAATTAGAAAAATCTCGTTTATTGTCTAACCGGCGGTATAACGTCATGTCTGATTGGTCGACCCGAAATCTTCACAATGTCGCAAGTTCACTATCGTAGCCTCGGATGTACAGATAGCTCTGGCGGTGATTTTCGACCGGGCCAGGTTGGGACTGTTAGTTGGCGGAAGTTCATGATGCCTCGCGCCGGGATAGCTCCTGCTCCCCATCCTGCTCCTCATGTAATGGTTCCTTTTTTTTACGCAATAGGTTATAATATATTATAAGAATGGTTTCAAATAATGTTAAAAAATAATATAATTATCTCAAGATAATGATGTGTCTTTAATTTGTACACATCTATATTACATAAATGAACTAGATAGAGTATTAGCACTTCTCAACAAAGAAAGATATCCAAAATTCATTGCTAACATATAGTCAAAATCTTTAACAAGGAGTGGACCAGGTGCGGGTATATTAGTTTCTTTTTCACACTTCTTCTGAAGAGAGGTATTGTAAGACTCTAAAGCCTTTTAACCAGATGAGCAGTCGTTTCCGAGAAAAGTTATACGGTAATCTTACGAGTTTGTACACCTAGGTGATATATTTGATTAAGCAAAAAAATAGCTCGGTCGGTGGTCTAGTGGTAACTAGCCTGGGCTAGTAATTTTTTGCATCCAATTTTTTTAATGAGTAGTTATTGAACTTTATTAATAAATGTTACAAAAATTATCGAAACATAAATAATTTAAATAATTTTTTCAATGTAAGCTCCATTTTTTCAAATTTTATCAACTTTAAAAAAAAAGTCCTAGTTTTACTAACAATCATTAATTGTTTAATGTTTTCTATTAAGGCAAATTGCAAAAAAGAAACTACATGAATAATTTCGGTTATAAAAAGCTATTTTACGTACTTTGTATAATAATTACAGTGAATACATAAAAAAACAAGTTTCTTCACTCCAAATGAATTTCTATGCGATAAATCACTTTAAAACCTGATAATTTCACTCAAAAAATGCGAATTTGTTGTTGAAATCGATGTGCTATTGAAAACTAATATCAGTGAACATTAAACAATTAATAATTGTTAGTAAAACTAGAAACTTTTGGAAAAAGTTACTAAAATGTGAACAAATGGAATTTTACGTAGAAAAAATTATTTAAATTACTTATTTTTTTAACATTTTTGTAAAATGTGCTACTGAAGTTCAATAACTACTCAAAATTTACATATATAAAAAAAATGTATGCAAAAGGATTTGAATCCGTAGCCTTGTGACTACTAGCTCAAGCTAGTTACTACTAGACCATCGACCTAGCTCACTATTTTTTTTCCTACAATACCTCTTTTCAGGAGAAGTGTGAAAAAAAACTAAAAAACCCACACCTGGTCGTCTCCTTGTAAGTTTGAAATATATTCTAACGTGGCGTCAAGACGACACATTACAAAAACCCCGCACCTTCGGGCACTGCCGACAGCACTGCGGTGCCTTCGGCTTCCATCTCTAAAGATTTCGTTGGTCCGGGGTTCGGGAGGGGGAACGTGGGAAAATAGTGGACCGGTGGCGGAAGCACGGGGCTCTTTTGGGTTGAGAGTCCGCACGCAATTGCTCAACCGCCGGAACGCAATGCCGGAACCCAGGGAACTTTGACCGCCTACGGTTTGTGGTGCCGGAGAGAAGAATTGTTTTGATTTTTAACCCACCGTGGAGAGCGGTAGGAAGAGAGAAGAGTGTGTCGCGGAGAGTCTATGTGTAAGGACGTAGGTGTCCGGCAGACCGCGAGAAAATGAACTCTTCTTCCATGCTCGGGCGATAGCCGATCTCTGAAATAATCGTGGATTGCGATTATCGGAATTTCTCGCAGATAACCATGGCACCATGGAAGTAGGTGGAAGAGACATGGCCACCACTATTTGAATTTCTTAAGGGATTTATGGGACAACAAGTTTTCGGTAAATATCGTGAGAGCGGTCTTATTTAGAGACTATCTCGCGTGAGATGATAGCCAAGCGAGAGGGGTGACGTTACACGGATGCCTAAGGTGGCTATGGACATCAGAGGGCCCACTCCCGAGGAAGAAAAAGCTCGTCTCCCACGAGACCTGCTAGGATCGCGAATCGCGCCGCGGGGGGATTCGCAGATTTGGTAGGCACACCGAAGTAGGGACAGGTCTTGGGCAGGCTAGTCACAACGACTCGGACTAGTCGTGAGCCGCCATTGGAGAACACTCTTACGCGACGTGATTCGTATTGTAAAATCCTCTGTTTTTCTAATGGAAATAAACGAAACGGTATTCTACTCGCTGCATAGTTATATTGCGTGCCTATCCGCTGACTCCGAAATTCTCTCTCGTCGCCTTCATGTTCCCCTCTACTATTTTCAATGCGCTGATGCTGAGCCGTCAGGAAATTTGGAAAACGGCCGTGGTGAGAGATGATAGTGCGGGGTAAAAAAATATTCAAAATATTTTTTGAGTAATCTAAACCTGTTTTCAAAAAAAAGAAATACACAAAATTTTTTCCCCTGATTAAAGCCCCGTCGATATCGGTGTTACGGAATTTTTTTAATATTCTGTAGACAGAATATGAATTTTGTGCAAAATTACAAATTGGGACATCTAGCTGTTCTTAGTCACAAATTTTTTTTTTTGATTTATAGGAATACCAATTTTTGTTAAGAATCTTAAATAAAAATAACTAAATAAATTCTAATAAATTAAAAAAGAAGTAATGCGGGCTTTAAGTTAATGTGGAGAGCTGCTGCGTCGACTTGACGACCAAATCCTATGAGGGATCTTACCCGACAAAGAAGACGAAGGGTCACCCCAAAAGGATTGCGCCATGGACTCCACCTCACCTTCTGTTTTGTACCGCCGGTATCGACAGTCCCGAGTATTAGGACTAGTACCGAAGACGAGGAAGTCTCGAGTTCCGCGAGGCTCCGCGTGCTGGAGGATCCGCGGGATCCCAGAGTGGAGGCACCGTCACTGGCTTTCCAAAGGTGGCAGAAACGACCACACCTACTGCAGACATCAGGATCCCAGCCAATATCGTCGAGGATAGGGCCGAATCTCACCGCCACCAGAGGCCTCTGGACACCCCGAGCTACGGCAGCGAGGCTGTGACTATGTTCAGCGTGGCTAGCGAGCAAACGACCAAGATGTCAAAGTGTTGCGTTTAGTCCGCGAGTGGAACTTTTATTTTACGCCGTCCTTCCGAGTATCGTATATCGTTGCTCACAGAAAGGCTCCGGCATCTACCAATTATTTTCGAAGTCCGTCTTGTAGGGGGTAAGGCGATTGAGCCACAGATATCACTCTAGTATTATATCGTTTGTATTAGCGAGGAATAGTTCCAACGGCATGACTTTTGCAACGGCGTAGTAATACGAGTATTGTGAATCCTCCCGAGGATCTTATTGGCTATTTAAGGCTACTACTTTTGATTGTTAGTGGGGACGCGAGTCCCAGCCTTACAGTAAACGTTGCGTGTAGAACATTCTTGTCTAAGTTACCACCGTAGTCGGGTGCAAATTTTGTAGCTGCAGTAGTTTCGATAATACCGGTAAGAATTAATACCGAAATTATTATTTGTTACTTGTTGAAATTCTGAAGCGTCCTAAATAAAAGGACATCTGTTATTGTTTTCTATTCCTAGGTTCTAATTCTCCTAATCAATTCTCTTACCAACACCTAGGTGATCCCTGCCTCTCTGCCATTTCTCGAATATCCTGTGCTAGTCGGTGGCACTCTCTCTATCCCTTCTGGAATTATTTTGCAGATTTTGTTCCATGACGCAAAGGTGCGTCTGGCGCCAAATCGGTCTTTTTCGGTAACGTATTCCAGGGGGATAGAGATTTATTATTTATTGACAGAAAATCAGCTGTTTTGCTACGAACGGTTCGGGTAGTCAATTTTGGTTATAATTCGAAAAAAAATTTCGTACATATATATACAATCAATATATGTATACATATATTGTAACGTAATTCCTTTTTTTTTCATAACTCGACACCGATAGCGAAACATCAGAAAACTATATTCGAGAACCAACCTAAGTACGTTACCTTCAACCGTCCACCCTTCGTTCATGCATCCGCAAGCCAGGCGGGCGCCAGCCGATTCTTGTTTCACCGGGAATCGACGAGCC
>JAYRCB010000401.1:374422-436671 GCA_036026315.1 Trachelus stipa
GCGTTCTCTCAAATCTTGAGTAGCTTTTGTAGTAATTATCTTTTCTATCGCAAATATTGTTAACGAGTCCCGTAGAGAACCTAGCATCGCGTGAAATTATATTTTGCGTTTTCTTTGTTTCACGTGTCCCGTAGAGGACCTTGTATCGCGTGATACTTATTTATATTCTCGAAATTATTCAATTGTTAATTTTATATTATTTGAAGTCCCAGAATAAAAAGGCCAATATGTTATGTTTTCTGTTACTGAATTTCATGGGTTCTCAATCTGATTTCTTCTCACTATTTTTTCATTTATCTCTTCCTTTCTTTAACATCAGCGTCGACTCAGTCCCTTTAGCATACCTTTTTGTTCGCTCCTGCTAGTCAGACCTCTTTTCATATTTTCCGGGGAATTCTTTTAGGTATCGCGACACAACGATGTGGCTGGCGCCCATCCGGCATTTCAATGAGCTCAGTTTGTTTCGTATTCCTTAGTCCCGGGAAATTCGGAAAGAGTATCGAGTCATTTGTAAGCGAAAGATCGTGTAGCGCATTAGAGTATCTTTCTATATAATTTTCTCGCAAAAATATTCCGTTAAAATATATATATATCAATAAAAATATGTAGATACATATCCAATCATTTTTAAGTACCACCCTTTCGATATAGAGCATCCAATAATTTTCAAGTATTATCAGTTCCTGTTTCCACCTATGAACTTGTCTGTTCAGAAATTTCCTCCTTTAGTCTTTTCCACTTGTCTAACCCTCACCCCCCCCCCCCTTAACCCTCTTTCCCGTACTTTCTCTCATCCTTATCCTGGTCATCACTCTATGCTTGAAAATACTCTAAAGGCGCTCTCCAGTCGTGTCATACAACGGGATTATTCGATTTGCCTCAAGCTTTTCGTGCTTTTTTTCTGTACCCTCATTCCCATTCGTGAGAACCGTATCGTCTCTGTAAAGTATGCGTTTCCTTTTCTTCAGTCTTTTTCTATCTACGTTCTACCGGCGCGCATACAGCATTTTTATTTATGGTGACGATTTCTTTTCTATTTTTATCCATTCTGTTATATACCTTAAGAGCGATAAGCGTTATTATATCAGAAAAATAATTAAAAATCGAATGAGTAGCATAAGTATAACTTTTACAAAAATATGCTTAATTAAACATATGGTTTTACGTTAATAATAAAAAAAGAGGAAAACAAAAATGTTACAACCTTCTATATTAATTATACTGAAAGGTTCGTGCGTTTTCGCGATTACTTATATCACGATTCATTCTTCGTTCCTACTAACAATGAAAACGTTTAATTCAACTTTAACCCCTAAAAAAAGAAAAGCAAAAAAGTACTTCTTCTCCTAAGCTCTGTTTGCTTAAGCTCTGAGCCGAACGGGACTCAAAGGGATTAATTCACCATCAAGAAATACACTCTTTAAAGTGTATCTCCTAAAAACGATACACCCCATATAATCTCACACTGTAATATATATTTCGTAACACGCTTGATGTTAGCATCGTTACGAAGCTATAGTAGTCCTTTAGTAACGCTTAATCAAATGACAATTCATCACGAGATAAATAGAAATAAAGATATTGCAACATCCCAATTGTAATAACAATTTAAAATACATATTTTAATACATACACGTATGAATGAATTATATTTCATTATTAACTATTTTGAAATATATCATGCAGGTAGTGCGCTTTGACTTGATATTTTTGTTCAACTGAAAAGCGCTACCATCACGATTTTCCCATAATATACTACGTTAAAACTCGACTTTTAATATCACCCATTTCTTGTATCCTGTCGATGCGCCTCAGCTGTTGTTTACGTACTCATTCTCCTTATTATTGTATTGTATATTCACCATATGTCAAACTTATGTACCCGTCTAATATTAAGGGGAGGAAACCATTTACAATTTTAAAAAAATCGATTTTCTTCTCATACTTCGAAAGTATAATATATTAAGAATGTACTGGAGAAAGGAATAATCGAAATAATAAATATTTATGGAGTTATTGCACATAGTCGAGAGCGCCGGGGTCCGCATACCGTAAACTAGCGAGTCAGGTAGCCGGAGCGCTTGAGGTGGAGAAACCTTTCTTTCACAATATCTTTATATAATTCTTTGAAGATCTTACTCCATTACTTGGCGACGAGATTAAACAGCATCTTCTACCAATTTATAAAGATTTGTCCATGGATGATTTACTTGAAAGATGCTCGGGTGGCTATACCCAGAATGTCAATGAAAGTTTCAACGCGATAGTTTGGCGATTATCTCCAAAGCACCTGCATTCTGATTTAAAAATTATTGAAAATTCAGCTTATATTGTTGCTGGGATATTTAGTGAAGGCACCTCCATTCTCAGAATTATTAACAACTTAGGTATAATTGTTGGCACCAACTCGAAAGTTTTCGCTGAAAACACCGATGAGACGCGAGTAGTGAGGCAGAATCGGATGAGTCTTTCTGAGACAAAAACAGCTCGTATAGCCAGAAAACAACAGCAGATGGAAGATAATCAGCTGCTCGAGAAGGCTGTTATATGCGTTTGGAATCGCTGATTGATCGGTAAGTCACTAAAACTAATAGTTTTATCGTATTGAAACTTTAAACGCGATTATCTCGAAACTACATTTTCAAAAACTGCTCGTGTTGTAACTTAAAAAGTTATTGATCGATCTGGCCGAATTTTTGGGAGGTTTCTGTCTATACCATTATCGGAAGGATGTACCTAAAGTTTTAAAGATATCGCGTAAATAAAATACCTTTTTGGGGTAAAAAATGTCGAAAAACACACATTTCAGTGCCGTATCCGTAAGAGGCACCTCCGTGCACTGACGTAAAAAATTTTTTCATAGTTCTAAGTAGGACTGTTCTTACATTTCAGTGCCCGTTTCAGTGCCTTACCAACCGTGTCAGTATCCGTGCCCGGACAGTGATCTGCAACGATATTTTCACTGAACGGATGGTACTGAACGGTGGCGACACTGAAGTGTCTGAACGGCTTTCAGTGATAAACAATGGTAAACTGCAACGCGATCAAGCTAACCATCGGTGTAGTTGCGTCGCTTTTACAAGACATTCGAGTTGATCTTTTCGTTTGGAGACGGACACAGCACATAAATACGTGAACATTCCACACTAATGCAGACGGATACGCAATGGACCGGAACTGATAGGGCACTGAAATGTGTGAATAGGCCTTTATCCTTCCCCTGCACATGTCAGTAATCGAAGAATAATTGTTTTTTTTTTGGTTTCATATTAATACAAAAAATGTTACAAGTGCGGCACTTTTCGATGTCACGCAACAGACGCCTGGAGAAATACCATACAGACTCGCCATTTTGTTTTATAACAAACAAATTTTTCTACGCTTAAAAAATGGAATAAAATGATACCACAATTTTAAAATAATGCGATTATTTTACCACCATCAAAAATGTTCATAAAAATTGCCTCATTTTCGGACGTCTAAATGATATACTTATTTAAAGACTATCTAAAACAAATAAAAGTCGAAACAGCTCCTTAAAAAATATAATAAAATTTTATTCCATGCGAATAACACAATTCATACCCATATATTATAGTCCAAAGCAAAAGTGCAACAATACAAAATGCTTATTTCTGTTATTTTTTTCATTCATACATAAATTATACGTGGCTTTTTTAATCTTTTTGAAATAACAAAGAAAGTACTCATCGAACATGAAATTAATCTGTGAAAAGTTATCATGTATTTCTTCTGTCCATACTTGGCTGTAGTTCCGAATATCGCATACCTCCGAAAAGTATGGTTTTTTGTATTTTGACGTGTTTTGACGTGCTGATGACGAATATAATAATGAAAATATCCGCAAAATGAATATTTAAAAAAATGGCCATTTAAAAAAAACATTTTTAATTTTTTGCAATAAATAATAATTTCAGAGAAAAAAGTTTTAAGTAAAAATTGCAGATTGTAATAAATTACATCTTTTATGTCATATGCATTTTTATTATAAAACTATTATTTTTTGAGAAAAATGAGATAATGTTCAGAGAAACAAACATTCGTAGAAAAGAATAATTGTAATAAAGAATAATTATGATTGATAGATTTTGTTACTACTATTCCATTAGTTTCAGTACATGATTACTTAATTACGCATTTTACTACGAGAAGTTTGAAATTTGGATTTTAAAGTGCATTTTTTTCCTTTCCGTTTTTTGCTTTTTGTATTTTTGATTTATGGTATTTCTCGCTTCTTATATTTTTTAATTAATAAATATTTTCTCTTATTATTTATATACTTTTTGTTGTCACTAATATTTTTTTCTACTTTTTATTAGGTCAGGGGAGATATTTCTGAGCAAAGCCCGTGTTCATTAGGTCCTTAGGTTCTTTAGGATTTTTGTCGGTAGGTTAGTTTTTCAGTAATTTATTTTTTTTTAAAAGAATTTTTAGACAGGGTGGATTTTATTCTTAATCGTAAAGTGAGCTTGCGAGCGGAGCTCACATTCATTAGGTTAATTATTTTCTTTAGGTTCTTTAGGTAGGTTAGTTTTTCGCTTATTTAACATTATCTCATTTTTATCGAAAAATAATAGTTTTATAATAAAAATGCATAGAACGTAAAAGATGTAATTTTTTACAAGCTACAATTTTTACTTGAAACTTTTTTCTCTAAAATCAATATTTATTGAAAAAATATCAAAAGAGTATTTTTTTTCTTGAAAATTGGCCATCTTTTTTTAAAATAATTTTGTGGATATTTTCACTATTAGATTCGTCATTAGCACGTCAAAATACGTCAGAATACAAAATTCTATAGTTTTCGGAGGTATGCGGTTTTCGGAACTTTATCCCGATTCTTTATTATTAGCTCACCGTCTCATTGTATGTACAATGTTTTTAACTTTCTACGTGACGATCAAGAGACTCGGACGAGTCTCACCAAATACAGGCAACCGGCTGTACAGTGGACCGCAATAATGGTGTCAGCGGTGGACGCCGTGCGGTGAGATAAGACTAGGATACGTAAATAATCCTTCCCACTCTCCACTCTTATCTTTACCGCACGACGTCTACAAGCTGGACACTATTAATAACGCCCAATGTATGTACTTGTGTAGAAATTATGTTCAACGTGCAACATAAATAAATTAAAAAAATTCTTTTATACTTACGAAAACCATTTCCATGATGATAAACATGTTTTCGCATCTTGAACTACAAAGGGAGATGTTTAGACTTCAGTATTTTGCAGTACGCGCATAAGTATGTGTTCGTGTGTATGTGCCACAACGTATTTCCCCGTATTTTCGATGAGGGGCTTAAGGTCCACAGTGTACCGTTACTTCTCTCCGTAGTTTCCTATATCTAGACTGTAGTTTCTCGTGCCTAATTTAACGGGCCACTGAAACGAGCGCATCCGACACAAAAATGTTATAATATTATGATGTGTGTGAATCCTTAAAAGATAATTCATAAAAAATCGACCGCTCAGTTTTCAGTGATACTGTACGTTGCTGAATAGTTTTTCCCCTAAACGAGAAACATCGAAAATTACGCAAAACGCTTTTGAAACTCGAAATCTATTCTCGTTATGGCCTCAAAATTATGTACGTAATTGAGTTATGTTCTACTCGAAGGAGGTAATTATAGTGTGTAATTATTTGTATCAAAAGAAGTGATTATGTGCTAAAAAATCTCTTTTCCTCTATCTCAAACTATGATGCGATTTTATTTTATTTATTTCGTCATAGGGCCAGGAATTTCGCTTCGCTAAACCACCTCGCTGAAAGTAGTGGGGGAAATTGGCGGGAATTTCACTCTGTGAGCACGTTCATTGAAGTAGAAATGTCATATCGAGTCTCGACAAGCCTGACGAACATGTGACAGACGTATACTGAGTAATATAGTAGCCCATGATGGTCTACTTCAGTTCAAAATACAATATTTAAGATACGAATTGCATAACCTCGAGTTCCTCATTCTAGTCTTCATAAATTTCAGAAAACCTCGCAATAACCTTGTCAGTTTTTGTGTGCTGCTCGCCATTTCTCTTGATAGTACATTCTCCCATACTTTTCTTAAATTCTCTCTCGTTATTTTGGACGAGTGCATTTTCGTAATTATTCGGAGTCCTTTTCCGGGACTTTTACCGGTATTATTTCCGGGATTTTTTGCGGTACTTTTACCGGGAATTTTTCCGGTACTTCTACCGGGACTCTTTCCCAAACTTTACCCCACACGTTCTTCCGTTTTTCTTACTGCTATTCTCCTTGTGCGTTTCCCTGGATCTGCACGCAGCTCTTTGCCGTGGTTTTTTTTAGTACAGATGTCCCTCGATCATATTCTTCAATTCCTGCTGTTCCTCAGCCTACATTTTCCCGGCACTTTTTCCCGTACTTTATGCCGTACGTCTTTCAATTCTTCTTATTGCAATTCTCCCTTCGCGTTTCCCTGGATCCGCACGCAGCTCTTTACCGTGGTTTTCGAAGTACGCATGTCCCTTGCTCATGTTCTTCAATTCCTGCTGTTCCTCGCCGTTCATCTCTCCGGGACTCTTTCCGGTACTGTTACCGGGACTTTTATCGGTATTTTTTACGGGACTTTTTCCTGTATTTCATTCCGTACGTTATATCGCATGTTATCCTGTGCATTATTCTCAGGCTTGGACGAGTTCATTTTCGTTGTATTCCGAGTTCTGCAGTTGCTCGACGTAATGCTGGGAGATTCAAGGCCCTTCGCTGTCATTCTGCAAGTTTCTGTGCTCCTAACCGTTGCCCTTGATCGTACATTTTCCTGTATGAATATG
The DNA here is from genome assembly GCA_036026315.1 of Trachelus stipa. Taxonomy (NCBI): domain Eukaryota; kingdom Metazoa; phylum Arthropoda; class Insecta; order Hymenoptera; family Cephidae; genus Trachelus; species Trachelus stipa. The sequence goes on from JAYRCB010000401.1 coordinate 381,234, forward strand.
ATCGAGGTATATCTGTACTAAAAAACCACGGCAAAGAGCTTCGTGCAGATACAGAGAAACGCACAGGCAGTTTTGCAGTAAGAAAAATGGAAGAACATATGGGGTAAAGTTTGAGAAAAAGTCCCGGAAAATGTACCAAAGAAAGTATCTGAAAAACTACCGAAAAAGTCCCAGTAAAAGTACCGGAAAAAGTACCGGTAAAAGTACCGGAAAAAGTCCCGGTAAAGGCCATTCTACAATGCAACGGAATACGTATCGCGGAACGTATAAGCGGAGCGATATTCAACTTTATATTTCCCTAATTCCATTGCCCCAATGCCATTACCAATCCTCCAATCAAGAAGGACAAAATCGTTTTTAAAACCGAGCAGGGCAATTGTTTTAAAAATGATTTTCTCCTTCTTGATTGGAGGATACAATGGAATTAGGGAATATAAAGTTGAATATCGCTCCGCTTATATGTCATATATATCCATATCTTATTATTATAAATTTTTTACGAGAATTTGAAAAAAATAGTGAAATTTCGAGCGAAAAAGTGTTTCCATCCATGTTAACTATTTGAAATAACACAGCTGTAAGATTTTTTTACGTGCAATATTAGATGAAATGTTTAGAACATTTTGCAAGTAACTTTCTTTATATTTCCCAATTGTTTCTTCACTCTATACAGGGTTAGTCAGTAGAAACGCACCAGCAGAAGTTGGCCGCAAGTGGCCGACACGGTAGTGTGGCCTCTTAAAAAAAATGACACTTGACTATGAACGATTCCCATAAACGCAAACTGACAGTTCGCATAGCAATAGGATTTTTGAAATATTTCAATAGTTAGGTTACTGAAATAATTAATTAATATTGTAATTACAAAATGTAATATCGGTTAAGATTTATTTTCACAACAGATTTTTTGCTGCACTTTTTTGCCATAAAAGCATTTCGATTAATTGATTTTTAAATTAATTGCAGCATTGTATTGCAGAATCGTAGTTGTGATCATTACTTGGAAATATCAAAATTGTGAATATTTTAAACTTTACATTGTTTTAACTGCAATCTGTTGTGAAAATAAATCTTAAATGATATTACATTGTGTCATTACAATATTAATTAATTATTTCAGTAACCTAACTATTGAAATATTTCAAAAATCTTATTGCTATGCGAACTGTCAGTTTGCGTTTATGGGAATCGTTCACAGTCACATGTCATTTTTTGAAGAGGCCACACTGCCGTGCCGGCCACTTGCGGCCAACTTCTGCTGGTGCGTTTCTACTGACTAACCCTGTATATACGCCTTCACAAGTCTATCAATATATACGAAAGGCGTAAATATACAGCCTCACTTATATATCAATATACATATACGAAAGGCGTAAATGGATTGATGAATTCCTCCGAGAGTGCGCCGCAGTCAAAGGGTTGAGACAACTTCTGTGCCATTAGACGTCTTAAAGATGACTTTTGGACTATATGTGTTGTCTGGGAATAAAATAAGAAAAGTCAAAAAAGTTTATTAAGTCATTTTATTATCGTCAACGGAATCTATATCTATTTATGGTCATTTTCATGATTGTTTATTGGTAGAATTGACTATGATTATTGATTGGATATTTGGTGAATAGAAATTTTACTGTCGAAAAATGAAAATTCATTCTGTGTATCCAGCCAAATTTTCAATGTAATTAATTATCTTTTGCGATAATGAGTGTGATTGCTTGTTTATCAGGCGGTTTTGTATTATAGAATGTTGTGGATCCGCCATTTCGAGTTTATTGGGTTGACAAAAGTCGTATCCGGAATTTTTGTCGAATCCATTTGATCGAAGGAACTTTGATTGACGTCCATCGATCAAAAGGTTTTCGACAAAAAGTCCGCAAACCGAAAAAAATTAATAAAAAAAAATATATCACGTTCTCTGTGGATTCTGAGTGCTGCTGTAATTTTGCAAGCATCGTCACCGATGGTCTATTTCTTCGGTTTGTCGAAGCATGCATTTGAAATTCGCATTATTTTGATAATGAAAAGTGTGACGTAGAATACGCATAACTCGGTGCTCTAAGCAGAATATCGTTATATAGAAATTATGTAGTTAATGTAAACTACGAATAAAATATTTATGGGATAAAATTGGAATCGAAAACTGCAAAGTTATATGAACATTACGGATACACGTGGGAGCAGGCGTCGTTGACATAATTTGACTGACTTGTAATAAATTTCTGATATTGCATCCTCACCGAAATTCCTCGCCAATATCCGCAATTCTCAGACCGAGTATTTTCATCCGAATAGATTTGCGTAAGGACACTGTTTGAGCATACATATATATTACAGAATACACAGGAAAAAGCTACAGTGGAGTAAAGCATCGTACATACTCAGGCACGGTTTGGTTTGATTCAAAACTTCTTAGGGAGAACCACAAAGAAAACTTTGAAAATTGGTAGAGAAAAATCCAATAGAAAGTTTTTGATTTTATTACCAGTTGCTGATCATCGCCTTTTCTTTCTACACTCTTCTACCTTTTCTCTTTCCTTTTTCGACTCTCTCTGTTCCTCTATATCACCTCTTTATTTTCCAATATCAACTGTAACGTGGCGTTACAGAGCTGGAGGGGGGGGTCCACCTAGGAATGACCGAAAAATAAATAAATAGGACATATCAAGTCGGACAGTGGGTTCGGTGGCACAGTGGTAAGTGCCCGACTTGGCAGTCCGAAGGTATCGGGTTCGATTCCCGATCAGAACTCCTAATTTTTCAGAAATTCCTAGCCCTCTAGCGCTCCCTGGCGGCTCTGTGGATAAATTAATTATAGCAGGGACAAGCCGGGCATCCTGTTATATAACATAGGGACTAGCTAACTTACTGGCTCTACAATATGAAAAAATTTACGATTGCTGTTATAAACTCTTGTTTATTTGCACAAAATCTAAATTTCGGTAACGGTACGCTGCTCATAATTGACGCTTTCCTGATAGTTTTAATATTATTAAATCGTAATTATTGATTACAGTATGCATGGTATTTTACAGAATCAGATGGGAGCAAGGCCTACAATTGGTAATCGATGAGTAAGGAGTTTTTGAAATGTAACCTTCTATTTCGCGGTTATATAAACGTTGTGACAAAAAGAAGTGTAGTGAAGTATGCATTTATACAATTCCAATTATTACTAATTAGTAATTCTAATTAATCATACATTAGTCTACAAAAATATGATCGGTCGCTCCCAACGTGTTGAAATCCAAAGAACAAGAAAATCCAAATATTCGGCGCCAGGTACGGTTTCTCCACACCGATGTTCCTTTCTATGGCCGATTTCTCTTGTTCAGCTTCATTTAGCTAAAAATGATCAAGAGGCCCCTCGTTCCGGAACGTGGACGCGACGAGAGAGAATGACATACAGGGAATGAAGCGGCTTGAATCATCCATTCTTCTCAGAGCCATTCTCCTGGTCGTGTGCGGCTTTTCCTTACCCCACTTCTCTCCCCCCCCTCTCTCTTTCTCAGAGTGAAATACAAGAATAAAAATAAAAGCAAAAACGCAATAGGAATGCGCAAAATAAATAGAGCCAAAACCAATTCTCACGTAAACCTAGGAAGCTTCGAATTGCTCGCTTGGTCACGTCCAGCTTTTCCTCCTAGAAACACCATATACATATAAGAACAGTGTACTTAAGCTCCTGATCTTAACATTGGTTCGTGCGAGGTACCTAGAACTAATACATAATAATCTCAAATGACCTACCTTGAAATACATTCAAATACAAATTATTTATAATAACTAGACCCGATTTTAAATGTACCTTAGGATCTTCCTTTGTAACAAGCGGGAAAAAAAATTAAAATAAGTTCTAATACTCACTAAATAGAACAAACTCGATACGACCAATACCAATTTTAAGGATTTTTCAAAAGGAGTTTAGTCAAATACCCGTATCATAAATGTCAGTCCTTAAATATCAGTCTAGCCTTGGAATTAATAAACAAAATTATCACACCATTTGAATTACGTGAAAATCGCAAAATCCATATCTAAGACGTTCATTACAAACTAACTATGATAAAAGTACTGATTAATGACAGAGCCAATAAGTCTCAGCGTCGCCTGACTTTATTGACTGGAAAATGAAAGCAATGTATTATATATCTATATCTAATCCAGATACACATGCATGTTTACGAACTGAAATCGCCCGAACTAATGAATGCGCTAGGAAGTTTTTGAAAAGTACAACAATAAAGAAAGGTAGTACCTATTCGAGGAGAGGAAGCACCGCAACCTAATGATTGATAAGCTAGTAAATAAAGTTAATGTATGTTATCAGCCGAATTATATTTTTGTAGGTATTTCACAGCTGAATGTAACTGGGTCATAGGTCTAGCAACAGGTGGGCTGCACTTAAGCCGTATTCATAAAGTGGTTCTCTTTTCTATATGAATCTGATGGTTATATCTGTATATACTTATGTAGTACAGACTAGAACCTACCTCCTAAGGGTTGCCATAGTAACCCTCTCCTTTTACCACTTTTTCGTACTTCTAAATAAATCTTACACCTTACGCCCCCGAACCTACCATTTTCACCTACCCTCTTATTATAACGAATGCCAACTTAAACATTATCATTGAAAGGTAATTGCAAGAGGTTGACTTGATTTTACAGTTACAGTCTCTCTGGGTAACTTTATAACAATGAGGAGTCCCTCGTTGTGCCTGATGAAAAGTATAATTGCTCTTTGGTCAAGCTCAGTTCACAATCTACGCATTGTATACAGGAAATTATTCGAAATGGATTATGTTGATGAGGGTGCAATTACACAGGGAATTTTATGAAAGATATTTATTGGGATATTAATATTTGATCTCATGAAATTGAGATGGATGTGATAGTTTCAGGTTAGGACTGTAACGGATGGAAAGAAGAAAAGTATTTTTTGTTTAATTGAAAAATACCAATTTTTATCTTTGTTAGGAATTTTTGTTTCTAACCTGGTATATGTAAATATTCTACGTTTGCACGTGTAAGATTATTGTATGGCGTACGGTAGGGCCTCTAAAATTATTTTCATAAATATTCAAAGCATTTCTCATTGTTATGCATATGCCTCTCGTGTCCCAACTCAATTACTTTTCCTGTCGTTTGAAAACTCGTCATTTCCAATCTGTATGCAGCGCGTTGCAACGGCTACTTTAGGAACGTTACACAGAAGAGTATTTTATATATTATATGGTGACCAGAAAAATTATTATACAAAAGAAAATTAAATAAGTTAACGAAATATATAAGTTAACGAGAAGTTATCGATCGTCACAAACATGAGACCCTCCGCGGGAGGGAATAACGAAAAAGAGACGGAAATAGTCTGGACGCCAGGTATCCACCTGAATACTGATCTAGGTCAATTTTACGAGAATGGGAAATCTCTCTCTCGCAATGATATTCTACCGACAACTCGCTAGCTTGTTTCCCTGAAACGACAACGTTTTAAAAGCGGTGATCTTAGCACCAAAAGGTAATGAGATAATCGGAAAGAAAGCCAGTGGAATTCAACAAAATGTAACAAAGGTCCTTTTTATTAGGAAGTGATTAAACACACCAAAATTACAATAGTTTACGAGAAAAACATTTAGTAACCGAAAGACAATAACAATGATGCGAACGATATGTCAAAATAACCGAGACGTTCTCTCGCAAATAATCCTGGTGATTGATATAACAATGTCACGAAAATAGCAAAATGGCTTAACTATTAGTAAATATAATTCACCGAATGATAGCGCTATACTAAGGTGTTAAGGAGGTTGGAGTTTTTACAAAGTTTTATGAATTAATTGATTTGCAGTGAAGGATGATTTGTATTATAACAAATGCCCATAACCCATAGAAACATTCATAGCGATGAATTTACAATAATATTACCTGATTAATATCGATTTCCGAACAGGCAAACTTTTTCCAATTCATTTCTAAGAATAATCCGTAATTTTTTATCGATTTTAATGAGGCTTATTCCATTTCTTAAATAGTCCTTTACGAATTCACCGCCTAGATATTTGATAATATTAACCGTTTAATAATTATAACCATTTGCTTATGAAGAAATTTTTTTCACTGGGTAAAAACAGGCTGTCATTTTTAAACAGTTAGCACTATTCAATATTAAGACGGTTGATTTATAGAGCATCTTTCGAGAAACAGAATAAATGCTCCCGCATTTAAAACGGTAAAGAATTACGGATTATTCTTGGAAAAAACTCAACGAAAACACACCTTCTCGGAAATTGACGTTAATTATTATAGTTAATGTTCTTGCAAATCAGCCAGCATTAATGTTTCATTAATATGCGATAATGATTTCGAATCAGAAAAATTCGGCAGCAATACTATAGTTAGCACAAGTACTAAAAAAATTCGACGGTAATCGAGTCTCAGACAAAGAAATCTCGAATTTCACGAGGCTCCTCGTGCTGAAGGATCAGCGGGCCTCAGTGTGAAGGCACCATAACTGGCCGCTGCAGGAGGCAGATACTACCAGACTTATCGAAGACATCAGGTCCCAACCACTATCGTCAATGACAGGGCAAGTAACTTCATACCCCGAGATACGAAAGCGAGTTTGTGACAATGTTTCGCGCGTCACAGTGTTACGATTAGTCCGCGCTTGAACTTTTATTTTAACGACGTCTTTCCGAATATCGTGTATCGCTGACCAGTGGAAGATTCCGGCATCTACCGAATATTTTTGAGTCCGTCTCGTATTGGTAAGGCGTCAGCTACAGCTACAGATGTCACTCTAGTATTATTTCGAATTTATTATTTGACCAATAGTTCCTACGGCATGACTTTTATAGCAGCGTAATATCCTCCCTGAGGAGGATATTATTGCCTATTTGACGGCATTATTTTTTATTGTTATTGGAGACGCGAGTCCAGCCCTAGAGTGAACTTTAACTTACTCAGGGGAGAGAGTTTCGAGTCATTTGTCGAGGGATATTTAGCTGTATTGCTACGTACAGCTCGGGTATTTTTTTCGTAGTTTCCGTCCTGCCCTATCTCGATTTTTCGTCACTTGAGTTACGGATGCTGACTGCTATTATTATGCAATAAATATTAAGTTACCTTTGTGACATACGAATATGCATAATTGTGGATTGGATCGCATATGCAATAACACTTACAATTAGTACATTATTTGGATGCATTTTTCAAATATTTATGTTTATTTTTTAAAGGACAATTACAGCGTGACATTTGATTTTCTACTGTGCCGAGTATAATTATTTTTGTTATTTTTTGTTGTTGTTATTAGATAACGATATTTAACAATTAATAACTCGTTACCAGCTGCTGTAGATGGGATTTTAATGGGTGAATAATTGCGGCTATATATATTAATGTCACGTGTTAGAATGAAATTGCGTAATATCTTTGTGCACGTCGATGTAACGTGCAATGTTTCGCACCATTAGTGAATTGACACTCCTGATTAATTATTGCAATAACAGACAGGCCTCTCCCGAAGCAATTGTCGTTTTAATTAAGTGCACCGGGAATGAAGTCATTTTAATTAGGCTAATGAATGATACCGGTAAATTGATTGTTGAGAGTCCTTTTACAGTAGTTCCCAGGATTCGCGCCAAATTCAAGGTTGCGAATATCGACATTACTTGTTGCTTGGACCTGACCTATTCTAAAAAAAGAGTTCATCGTTCAAGATAATTTTTTTCATGTGAAATGGATGTGAACGACTCACCATTTATAATATATGGAAATGAAATTATTTGTTTCTAATTAGTATAGTTTTATTAGATTTTATTATTATATTTTTTTTTTAATGAAGTGAAGTTTCTATTTTATAAAAATGATTTTTTATACTATTAGGACAAATTTTATTGATCCTTCTTTAATTAGCATAAGAAATATCTACTAAAAAGAAAATACTTTTTTTTTACTATAATGGGTTACTACTAAATGTTAAATATTTGGAAGAAGACAAATTTAAAGGAATTTTACGCATCTGTGAAGAATACAAAAGTTATCCGGTATTCGATATTTGGTAAGTATTCCATATTCGAGTTTCAAATAATTTTCGTAAGAGCCGCGTGAGTTTCCGTAATGCCATCGAATCAGTCGTTTCGGGAATGGTTGACTGTGCTGTATTGCGGGAGGTAATCGAGGAAAAGTTTGCTTGGCCTTTATATCGCTACGTGACTTCAGAAAAGTGGAGTAAAACAGATACATAGGAAAGGTTTTTCGTAAGACAGACAAAATTCATCTAACTTGACCTTTGTCCTATAGAACATGTACCTTATCGAATAGGCGCAGCTATAACATCTATAAGGTAGCTTCTATCCCAAAGGATGCTATCAACGGGAACTAGACGAAATTTTCAGAAATGCGTACCGTGGAAAATAAAGAACCTCACCATTTTTGTTTCTTTCTCAAACGAACCTGTTTCTGGATTAAAATCAGGAATTTCAAAATTTTTTGTTAAAAGGGCGAATGGCAGGGATAAGTGGACTTATGGTTCGCTTTTTACAGCAAAACTATTATGATAATGTGTACGTGATCTATATTCCAGAAGCGTGTCTACCTTGTTATTCGCTCTTCGACCAAACATTTTGTTTCTAACTTACCGATTGCCACACTATAATAAGTTGCATACACACAATATTTTAGTGAGACATCAAAATAATTTTGTATAAAAAAGCTTGGAATTTTACGCAAAAATTATTTTTAAAAAAGGATTGCAAATTGTTACGTAGCAAATTTGTCGTATTTTTACTAAATTACTTATGCGTATATTTTAGCTTGATACCATTCATTAAGAATGAATTCGTTACGTATGCTGAGAAACTGTTTTGGTTGAAAGTTTTCACCATCATTTAATCTTTTAGCAACAGTTCAAAAAATAATTACCCGACAGTCAGTAATTTAGTTTTCTGACGCTCGACCGTTCTTCCGGGAAATATGAGGAAAACGATCGAAAAGAGCACAGCATGCTTAGTAAGGCGTCATGATGATACGGCCCTGTGAAGTTTACTTTTGCATATGTACTACTTTACATGCGCCAGCGGACTTTCATGGGCGCGTTCGAGAAGACCGTTCGCATAAATTCATCCTGGCGACGAACGCAAAGGTGCGACCTTCGTATATATTAGGGTAATTCGAAAGTTACCCCTATTGTTTCTGGGACTACGCCGCCCACTATTACCCGAGGGTAGTAAATTTATCGGTAACACGTAAAAAGTACCTTAATTCCCACTGAGAGAATTTCAAGTAATACTCAATTGATTTGTACGATTTGAATATACAACGGGGATAAATTTTGTTGATGTAACTCATGGCGATTTATTCAATTCCCGTATTTTCAAGCCGGTTACATTGTGAGAAAAAAGATGGATATGCATATATGTAAACCACGTGCATGCGCATATGTACCCTGGCCTTAGGGAATTGTTGAATTTCACGATGAGAATTAACGGTAGTAGGAAATTTTTGCACCGGCGAATCCTTGAAAATCCCGTTGCTGGAGGGTGAAATTGAAAGGTAGACTGAAGACAGGTTGCTAAGACACAGTACCACCTCTTATCCAGAATATGAGAAAAGTTTCATTCAAAAGAAATCAATTAGAAATATATTACTCTGCGAGGATAAATATATTTGACTATACGGAATATTGGAATAAAACGAATTATGCGTAGTTATTAATTTTTTTCCTCAAGTATCTAAGAAATATTTGAAAAGTTCTAAACGAATTTGAATGGATCCTCGACGGTGAAAGAATTACGAGTCTTTTGTGGAAAATTGTCCTTGAGATTTATCATCTTTTTTTATTCAAGGATTTGTAGACTTAACTCACAAAGGAAATTAATTATTAACGTGATTAGGTATTACGCGAGATGAGATTTTAACGTATTTCATATTGCTTCCTTGCAATTTATTACCAAGCCTGTAAGAAAGATATCCCATAAAATACCATGGTTGTTAAGTTCATTCTATAGGACTCTCCACTGCCGACTAGGTTACGTATCGATCTTAGGAGCTTTAAGTTATCTTTCGTTATTCTACAAAACAGTATAAGTGGTAAATTGAATGCAAGAACACAGTCAATAGGAAATTCATTTTGTGTGCCAATGGTTTATGGCTGTCTCACAATACAGTGTAATCTCTGTAATCCCTTTCTATTTATGGATATACGGTTGATAATGCCAATCTGGTTATACTATTGTAACAACTCAATAAATGAATCGTCAATATTGTCATTCTGAAAATATTACCGATACTAAGCTTAATAGCTTAATCGAGGTACTTTAATATAGGTACCAACAACCCCGTACTATTAAGTACAAGTATAATAACGAAATAAATAACATTTGGATAATGCCTAAATAACGATAAAATAATAAACACTATGATTATTTTAAAAAACGTAAGACAGTATCCTGTTTAAATATTAAAACGTATTATAAAAAAAAAATTTTCATTATCATAAATAACTTTTCCGTAAGCAATACATACAAGTATTTCATAGGTGCATTCCCATAGATAAACACGTAATTTAACAGACATATAAAGCATTAAAAGAAGAGTGCATAAAAGAGTACAGGAAAAATAAAAAAATGAAAAAACTCACCCGGCGCATGACGCGTAGCGAAAACGAAGACGTCTTCATTTTGGTGGCAATCCTGATCAGCTAGGATTATAATCTCGCGTTTGGTCGGATTCTGGATGATGTCCTTCGGGGTAAATGAAATTCTGGTCTGCTGTCAAGGAAGTCCTCGACGAAGGCTATACGCCGGAAACTGTCTGTTGCTGCCAGTCTGTGACCACAGGTGGTTCCTCGAGGTTTTAAATTTCGTGGGGGAGGCGTCCACTCCTCTATCAAGATGCTGAACGCCCGAACGACGATGACGGTGACAGCGAGGAAGAGAAGGACGATGACGATGAGTACTACGACACCAACGACGGACAACGATGAGGACTTTTAACTGTGTGCTAGTCGTCGTAGATGCGGCCGCCGAGCGTCTGCCGTCTCCTCGACGCAAAACCACCCTGCGTTCACGCGCACGCTCGCGAAGACCGGGGCCAGGGCCGCGCCTATCTCACGTCGAGGGTACAGTTAGCTAACAGTTTAGAGCATCGACGAACCCGTCAAGGACGAGACACCTGCGCAACCTTCACGACCTTCGTCACCTTCGGCAACCGGGCCAACTTGATGCTAACTGCATTATCTTTAGAGCCTATCCTTTTCTAATCTATACCTTGTATCAGATACCTTTAGCTTGTAATTTCATTGCCACCCTGGTTAGCTAAGGTAGGTGGGATGTAGGTGGTAATAAAATGTTATGGGTTGAGAATTGAGGATTTTTTGAAGAGACAGCATCTCTTAAACCAGTGCTGTAATTATGGACTTGATATTTTTCAGGGTTTGAAAACCATTATTTTTCTATGTACAATGTATTACGTATATTAAGTGCTTTTGAATGACATAATTTAACATTTAATAAAATTACAAGGGCACTGTCGTCTCTGTAATACTTTCTGAACGATTTGACTTTGATCTTACAAGGAAACATTCCCAAGTGGTCCATGCCGATTTTAATCATTTTTGTATATGTGTAGAACTCGAAAATCTAAGGGATGCATATTTTTTTTATTGGCGAAGATTGTTATTTAGGGGTTGAAGCTGCCCCTCAAAGATTGGAAAAAAATCGACCAAATTTTTTTCGTTTCATAGAAGCACTCGACGGATTTTAATAAAACTAGGTAAGCATATGTCTCGTGTTAGCAGGATCCAATAACGATCTCCTTTAAAGGGGTAAACTATCCTTAAAAAAATTATTATTTTTTTCAATATTTTGGAGACAGATAATCCGATTAAAATTCGAATTTCATGACATTAATGCTCACATAATATAAGAGTTTACATGTTTTTTATTTTTTTTTCCCGAAAACCACTATGTGACACGGTACATATGAAGATCTTCTCTTTCACCGAAACAAATAAATACACAGAAGGGACGATTATAGCGGCGTGCAATCTTTTCTCAGGCAGTTCCGGTAGCATAAGCTGTATATTTCGTAACTCAATAAGAACAGTGTTTACATTAAAATGTATTACATGTACTGCCTGTCTGTGAAATATATTTACCTTGTTAAATAATGATTTTTGGAGGAAAAACAAAAATATGCAAATTCTTATATTATGTGAGCATTAATGTCATGCAATTCGAATTTTAATCTGATTATTTTTCTCCAAAATATTAAAAAAATTTTGTTAAGGGTAGTTTACCCCCTTGAACGGGTGCTCCCGCGTCAGTCGGTATCGTGATTGGATCCTGCTAACACGAGATATATTCTTACCAAGTTTCATTGAAATCCGTCGAGTACTTCTATGGAAAAAAAAAATTTAGCGATTTTTTGCCAAATTTTGAGGGGCAGTTTTATCCCCTAAATAACAATCTCCGCCGATAAAAAAAATACGTATTCCTTAGATTTTCGAGTTCTACAGATATACAAAAATGATTAAAATCGGGGTGGGGCACTTGGGAATGTTTCCTTGTTAGAAAGACATAGGGGTAGGTCGGTCTTCTTGAAACAATATACCCAATCGAAAGTTTAGAGATCACGCGATCTGTACGTCGGGATTTATCATTTTTCGTTCCTTTTTTATATCCCCATTCTGTCGCCTCTAACGTGATAAACGTAAGAGAGCAGAAAAATCAGAGAGACCAGTCAAGTTTCTAATCAATTATTAACTGCTTGATAACACGATCCCGTAACGATACGCTCTGCAGTAATATTAAACGCAACGTTAACGCAATGCAGGAGATTGACGTTAGCGTTCAGTCTTCCCGTTTGTTATACGCGGTGCGGTTGTTTGTGTCAGAAAAAAATTATCGTGAATTTTTTTATATCAATGAAGTTGTTTTTTTTTTAATTTTTTATTTGTGAATTTTATTTTGCCATTATATACATATTTATTAAAATATACGGTTAGTAAATAATTATTTAGTTGCCTTCTATGTATAGAAAAATGTAAAAGCAGATTTTTTAATTATAGGTTCATTTTTTAGGTTTAATTTAAAAAATTTTGGTTTTTTGTATAATCGATATATTCTAATAGCCACATCAATTATTTTGGACAGTGTACTAAAGTATTTATAAATATTTGTGAAGTATAGGTTTCTTAAATTAAGTGTAAAGTGTAAAACCTTTATGCTGATTAAAATAATTGTGGTAATGAAAACTTTGTGAGTTAGTAACATGACTCAAATTTTTCCTTTCGATACATATAAATTTCTTATCAATAGTTTTCAATTTCAAGATGGCAATGAGCTTGTGCAGTAGTAATTGAATATAAACGCGTTTGAATGTACCAATCGATAATTCAATTGCATACGCAATAACAGTTTCAAATAACGCAGTTTCCAGCCAACCTATTGGATTTATTTTTGTATACATATATCAAATGTAAAATAACTCAAAAAATTCTGCTCTTTCATTTTTTTAAAATTTGAATAATTTTTCATTCAAACAAGAAATAAAAAAATGCTTGATATTACAAAGTTGAGATGTTAATCATTTCCTATAGCAAGATGCTGCGCTGACAGTAAAAGTTGTTTTACAGATGCAGCTGAACTCGCTATCCCATTCGGCTATCGTGATCATCTTTATTTCCGCCTGGAATATCATAACTTCCGCCGACTACAAGATACTTCCGGTATTCACGGACATTTCAGTGCTTATGTCCAATTTTCGGAATTGACGAAAATCCTGTACATGTTAATACGAATAAACATTTCATTTTTAGATTACCTTCGATTACATCGCCAGACCACATAATCCAAGATGTTTTTTCAAGGAAAGATCTCACCTCGATAAGGAAGCAGAAGTCCTGCTATCCGTAAATATAACTGAGAACAGGAATTTAAAAAGGTATTTAGAATCCTTAATTATACCAAGATTAGAAGTCGCTGCTATCCTGCGAGAAAATCTTGTGAGAGTGCTTGGCCAAGTTTTGCTTCTACCTGTAGATAAAGAGTCCAGAGTGTCCTGCGAGAGGATTCAGGAAGCTTTAGAAAGTCATCACATATCAATTTATGATATTCTGCCTATAATTTCAATTATTTATCAAAGGACACCAAAACAGCAGCTACACATAATTCTCCAGATCCTGGAAAGGATCGACAGTATCTTTGTTTCCGGTTATGCGGGCCTGTGCAAGGATGCTCTATCTGACGGAAGGATAAATTTTGATTCTATCACTATGGATCTACTAGTGGGAATAGATAAAAATATTTTTAGATCCTTAATTTTTTATAACGACCAAAATGGAGGAAAATATGTGCCTTCGACCCTTGAGGATGCTATGCGATTAATCATGAAAGGACTTCGCGAGGAGCGAATAAGACTTAACCTTAAAATAATAGCAGCAATTATTCCACATTTGAAAAACTTTGATCTGACCAATCCTGAAATTCCTGACGCTATTAAATTTATTGTGGATTATATGAAGGATACCACGAAATCCCATGATTCAATTTTGGAATATATCGGAGAGGATCAACTGGATAATCCTTCAAGTCTCGTCAGACTCGTATTGGAAAGAATGGAGATGTCTGAGGAATTAACTTTGCCTTTTTTAAAAGAATCGATAAGTCTGTTAATGGACAACTTTGACGTTGAATATCGTCGTCCTGTATGGAAAGATGAACCTACGAAAATTTTTCATATCGTAGTACCCGATTTTTATCCTGGCAGTATCGTGGAAATAGCCAGATATATCAAAGATAAATTTAATAATACCGTAAGTTATATCGTCAACAGAACTTTTTATCGCAAGAATACGGAAATCCTCTTGGCAATATTGCTTCGTCTGAACCATGAAATTGTCCTGCCAGAATCCATGCAAGGATACATTCTAGCCTTGAGATCCTTTGTGTCTCGAAAATTTGAAGAGAATAATCAAAAAGGATCAACCATAGCGGATTACTTTTATATGATTAAAAATTTTGAATCCTTCCGCGCACCCTGCATGCCAAAAGAGATCTTGGAAGCTGAAGGACGACTTCGTCCTTTATTACCAAATGTCCTACCCTGGTCATTCGCAATGCCGCCAGGAAATCCTTGGCAACAGACATTGAAAATATTGATAAACTTAAAAAGTCAATCAATTCCAAAGAAAGTAAATTTCGAGCTAGACAATTTTATATATCATGTACAGTCCAGTGGTCTTTTAGGTAAATCAAATATTCTCATTGAAGACGGAATAATATTTCAACGTGATGATTCATTAGAAGTTGAATTGGATATATATTCACTTTTACTGAGAATCCCAAATATATTTAGAGACGAAAGATACAGTCTATTGATATCCTTTTTGACAAAATTAAATATCGTTGACTACCTTGGTCCAAGATTCAATGAATTTGCATACGAAAAACCGCGAGATCTGCTTCTTGCTTTATTAAAAACAGCCTTTTCGACAGCTGCTGTACAACAAGAACAAAGATTGAGAAGAGCATTGTTCGTAGCGCAAAGTTACTTGGAGGAACCGACTTTAATAAATATGTATATATCACGAGACTTGCAAAATATTCTCAAATCACTTCCGGCAATTGAAAATAACCCAAGACTAATCCCTCTGAAGTTGCTTTTCCGTGAAGAAAATTTATTTAAATATATGTCCCCTGGGTTTAGTTTGGCCGGTCTGAAGTCACCTGTAGAACAGGTTGCTCTTATATTGAATACCGTAAACCTAAAGCCAGTACCACCGACATTGGGAGAATCCATTAAGGTTGCTCTGAATGCCATGGAAGAACATCCATTGCCGTGGAGGTCCTTCACGCAAGAGGATTTTATTTATCTCGCCAACGAACTGCTGTCTCGGAATGAAAAAATAAAAACTTATCTGCTGAAGGCAACGCCGTATAAAAAAGTATTCGATTGGAATTTGACAGTGAGTGGAACGCCTGAAAATATTTTGGCGAGAGTCTTGAGGTATCCCGTAGAGGTTATATCGCGGGACCCAAAGTTAGCCAGGACGATAAACAAAGCCATAACGATCCTTGAAGGAGAGAGTCAGCAGGACTTTGAACTTTTGACTAAAAAAATGTTGGATTCTATGTTAGAATATTTATCGGACAGCGTGGATACAAGAGTCGTGAATCTTCTATTGAAAAAGTCCAATCTGGCCATGATTAATACAAAATTCAACATCTCCTCTTTAAACGATTTAGATCCAAAGACGGCCTTGATTATCTTATTGGAAAATTTAATAAAATCCAAGGAAATACAGACTGAGGAGTTACTCATTATAAAACTTAAAACTGCTTTGAGTTCCGTTAAAAATTTCAAAAAATCATCCAATCGTAGTGTATTTGATATATATTTAAAGAAAGTCCTTACGAATCCTACTGACAAAAAATATAAAGCTCTTTTTGAAAAATTAAGAAAAATAAACGGAACTAATGTTTTACCTATGGAACTAGAATCCATGTTACGAACTTATATAATCATGATAAAAGACAATAGCACGACTGATGAATTAAGAGATGCAGCGAAATCAGCGCTACGCGAATTATCTATCGAACGAAGTAACGTGTCGAGTGTAAATTTGACTTTGAAAAATTTCAACGTTTTTCTCAGACAATTAGAAAAAAGCTCTCAGGTAGAGTCCAATGAAGAATATATAAGACAAATCTTAATGCACGTACCGAGCACTAAAACTTTCAACGAGATACGCCAATTCATAAGATCTGGTCGAGTGTTCGAATTTCTGCCGAAAGGGTTCAACATGGAAGAGCACTCTTTACCCCAGGAAAAGCTCGTTCATGTTCTTGAAACTGTGCAGCGTGATTTACAGCCCGGGAGTTCGTTTTATAATTCCATAAGACACTTAAATCGTCACCTGTTGGACCAACTACGTGTTATTCGAGAAATTGATGTAGAGAGCTTACGTAAAATACTAAACGAGTTCTCCGTCAATCAAGATCTGATAGCATTGAAGTTGTTCTTCAATACTGACTATTTACCTAAGTATTTACCGCGAAATTTCAAACTTAGAAATCACAAGAATCCTCACAGATCACTCGTGGCCATTTTGAAAATGCTCGTTAAAGTCCCTTCTGTCAGGAAACGCACTGAACTATATAACGAAATTTTATATGTGAAACTAATTTTGAACGAAGAGTTAATAAAGCGAAATACACGGAAGCTTTCGTTGAAGAAAAAACTGAAGGAAGAAGAGTTTAATTTTATTTTAGCACTCTCTGTACGGTCAAGCCACGTGAGATATTTGTTATCGCCAAGGACTTTGATACGAGTGTTGCCGGTAACCTTTAATTTTTCTGGTATGAAAACGTTCAAAGCCAAGACTGTGCATTTGCTAAAAGCTTTGATAAAGACCCAAAGGTCGCTCAGGACGAATTTGCAAAAATTACTTGACGAAGTGCAATCTTATCCGAATATTTTGAAAATTAGAGATGAAGAGCTTCAACCGTTGATTAGCTTAATTCCAAATAGTGGTATACCGGATCTGCCTCTACTGAAATATAATTTAAAAGCTAATAAGTTGGCAAGTATATTACCGAGTAATTATATAATAAAGAGGCACAGGACACCCAAAGATAATTTACAAGAAATGTTATATTTCCTTAATTACACTTTGGATAAAATTGAAGTCAGATTGAAGAAAGTTGTTTATGCTGTTTGGTCGGAATTGCAAAACAAGGATTCGAAAATATTTCGCGTGTACGTTAATATCAGTCTCGATGACGTTCAGTCTTTATTGTTGGAAATTCCATTTCACAAAAACAAAGATCTTGAAATCTTGCAATTTATGTTAAACGAACATAAAATCCTTGCGATTTTACCACAAAATTTTTCTTTGAGCGATTGCAAAACAAAGAAATCCTGTCTGCTTACAATTTTGGAAATAGTTATGAACAAACCTGAAGGCAAAGATGTCATTCAGAGTTTAAAAACAGCCAAAAATATAATACATCTCATGCCGGACACTCCGAAAATCAACAATACTGAAATAAAAAATCTGTTCTCGATGATAATTAAAAATGAAGAACAATTGCAACATGTCTTGTCATCCTGCCAAGCAAAGAATCTTTTCTTGCATCTGCCAATCAACTTCAACCTCCAAACACTGAGTTCACGGAAGGAAAAAATTCTAGCTATAGTTTACAATTGCAAAAAAGTAAAATTAAATACTTTCGTTGTTAACAAGCTATTGAAGAAAATTGAACAGATTGCCAAGAAATTACCAGATGTGGATCCAACGAGAGAAGATATTGAAAATATCATCAGTGAAATACCTTATTCGAGTTTCTCGATAATCAAAATTCTTCTAGTTTCCCTAGCCAAATCTAATATCATCGAATTGCTTCCATGGAATTTGAATCTAGAAATCCAAGCCACATGGAAATTAAAAGCATTGACGTTGATCAAAACAATGAAGAAGATTGCATCATTCGAAAACGAAAAAATGATGGCGGCCATGATTGATCTTGAAGAAAATATTAACAAATTGCCTAACGAACCGCGTCTAACGCAACAAGATTTAGCTTCACTGCGGAAGCTATCGGTTCTCCAAGACATTAAAGCGCGAGATATTTTGAAATTATTATCTCTGAAATATCTTCTTAAAGTTATACCAAGTACTGTCAACATACAAGAACTTCCATTCGATTTTACCAAGTTAACCACAATATTGCATTACATTAAAAGATTGGGTCCTGTTATGCAAAAAGACATTAATAAATCCCTAAAGTTCGTGAAACATAACTTGACAAAAGGTGCTGAGCAAGAGGCTTTGAATTTTTTGAAAATTCAGGTCAATCAGGATGAGAACAAATTTCTGGCCTTGAAATTGCATTTGCTGGCGAACAATGAAACGTTTTTCGCGTCCCTCAGTGATATTTCACACGGTTACGAGTATCAATATATCGAGGTCAGAGTTCGCGTGATATTAAAGCGCTTGCTCACCAATCGCGACATTCAAAAAAGTAAATCTTTGGTAGAATCAATGGAGGCGCTAGTATTCCAATTATCGACAGGACCTCCAGCTGATTATGACATACAAGAGGCTTTGCAAGAACTTCCTATTTCTACTAAATATCTGGAATTGCGAATTCTATTGCAATCTAGCAATTACAAGAAATTGTTTGGTAATATTATGCTAACCCATGAGCACACCCCTAAAAGGATTTTACTGGATATGTTAAAGATGGTTGCTAAGGTAGAACAGGATACTGATATCCTTCAGATCATTGGGGCGTTAATAAAAGAGGTACAAAATTCAGTATGGAATTTTGAATTTGAAGATATGTTTAAAGAATTCGTAAATTATGCTAAGCATATGAGTAAATTAGAAAGTATTAAATCCTACTGGATCCGTGTAGGTCCTGAACAGATTCTGGGTAAGGATTATCATACTAAATACCCTAAAAGATCTGATAGGCTCAAAATACTTTACGAAAGGTTAACAGCAGACAAAGAGGTGGACGGTAATAAAGAACTTAAAGAATCCATGAACTATTTGCATGTGATACTCAAAGGTGAAGAGTTTATTGAACGGAAAATTTCCCTTGAAAAGGAAGTCAATGAAATCAATACAAAGACGCTATTCGTGGTCCTGCCAAAAACTAGAGACGAGGGGATCATTCTGGGTATTTTGAAATTCTTCGCAATTCCAAATCTGATGCAGAAAATAAAGCTTTCTAAGAATTATGTCCAGTATGAAAATAAAGGATCCTTGATGCAGGATATATTGAAAAGTGGATTGAGCCTGGACGTAGTCAGAAAGGATTCTAGAATGCGAAAATCATTAGAATATTTCATTGACAAGATCCGATTCGATGGTCCTGGTGGTCGACCAATAGAGTTCAAAAAATCAATCAAAGATATGCAGATCGATCTGATAGGTCTCTTTAAAGCGGTGGATCCTAAAGCCGTGAACATTTCCATGGTAGTGAAAATGGTAAGATTTTTCGAAGACGAATACAATGATCATATACACGGTATTGGATTTGACAAGACAGTTTACAAATCACGTGGTGAATATCTTAAAGCTTTATTGAAACACTTGATACATCACACTGATGTATCCAATGATATGAAGGACTGCGCAAAAAATATATATCAAGCTGTAAAGCTCAACGGAAGCGGTGCAGAACCAATTGATGTCAATGAAGAGATCATACCTGATAATAGAGTTTTTGGAAATGATTTGCATGAATTTGAGACAACCGAAAAATCGACGAATGATCTACATACGGTTTTTTCACATCTTCAACCAGAATCGTCTACTGACTTATGGGACGTACTAGTCCCGATTGATGTACATTCGAGTAGTACTACTTCACATCCAATAAAGAAGAAGTCCAAGAAACGAAAGAAAAACCATAAATCACGAAATGATATGAAATCAAAAAATGTAAGTATGAAAGCTAATGTGGTATCAAAAAATATGACTTTTGACCAAAATCAAGCTGGCACGTTATCTAATATAACACTTAAACCTCAGACCCAGTTTAGAAGAAGCATACGACAAGTGGCAAGAAATGGAAGTAGTAGGAATAGAAATTATGAAGAAAGTTCAATCAATCACGATCCAGAATCCGCAACCTTTCATCCCGACGACATTCTCTTTGATTCCAAAGATATAACTGATGATCCCTCCTTAAGAATAATACCGGATGAACGGAAGCTGATCACTTTTAAGGAGGCTGAGTCCTTATACAAGCGAAAGCAAGGTCCGGTGAAACCCATGAGGGTTCGTTCTAACGAACTTCCTGCTCCTGCAGAAGAGATCAAGGTCGTCTCACACGGAACGCGTAAAGATCAAAAGGTAGTGGACTTTGAGACCAGGATGCTGTTCGTCCGACCAATCACGATGAATCCATATAAAAAGAACAAGACGGTAAAGAAGGATTTGAGTAAGATTTCTCAGGTTACGATAAAGCAGAACCTAACCCAATCAAGGAACAAAGAGACATCCTCGAAAGTAAAAACAATAAAAAATCACAAATGAGTTTGAAAAAAAGTAAGTGAATTTTCAAAAATTCAGTGGGCAGCTATATATTTATTTATTACTAAAAAAATATTTTCAGAATTGTCCTGCATGCAGCAAACGAAGGAATCGTATACAACAGGATATAATGATGAAAAATATATACAGACCTTCAACATAGACGAATCTACAGTGTGTTTAAAATAATGTATAAATAACAACAACGCTTGTACTATCGTTAAAGATTTATTTCATAATATTACACCAACAACTATTATTGAATTTTAATAATAATAATTCCTTATCGTGTTAAAAATGCGAATAAACACTTATTTAATAATATATTTAATTATATATATATATTAATTAATTATAATATCGTATCAGTAATATATTAATAGCCTAGAAATGCGATGCACGCTGATTACTTCCCACGTTCTTTCAATTTTTGCCGCTTAGTTTCGGGATTTCTCCTCCACGTATCGTGCGCGTATTTCACATTTTTTTTGCATATGCATTTTATTTCGCTTCGTGTGATCGTTATCCGTTGCTCTTATCTTCAACGTTCGTCGTTACTTGGAATGCTCAATGTACATGTAAGTGCATTATTGAAAGTGATTAGAAAAATAAAAGAAGAATGAAAGGCGCGGTCGGAAGCCGATCAAAGCAACGATGGTTACTACGACTTTCGGTACGCTCAGAAAATGAAAGAAATATATAATTGAGAATCGCTATAGAAGCCACCAAAAATTTAGCTGAATCGTTCGATCGAACAATCGATCTATACACTCGCAGTGCATTTGCTCTCCTCATTGTCATTCGTTTAAGTATTTTTTTTTCCTTTTTTTTCTCGTATGCATTTTATTTTACACGGGCGATAACTGCGATAACGGAACAATATATATTCTGTAAAATATAATAATATGGCGATTACTCCAGACACTATCGTTATAAAATACAAGACGTAAGTACAACAATTCTATTGTAGCTTAGATGCGAATCTGGTCTTGTCGAACCTCGGATCGCCGATATGTTTCAATAAAGGAAAAAAAATTCGAAAATTGAGGTTTTTCAGAAATTTAGAAATAACTTGGACATGCATTTGGCAGTGTTTCAATTTATTGCGCATTATCGAAAACTTGATATTCGTGCGTTGTACTTTTCTCTTTTATTTTTCCTCAATCACGTATATCTTTTTTCCTTAGTTTTTATTTTTTTTATTTTTTTGATAAAAATGCAGTCGCCACTAAGGCGTACGCATAAAAACGCGTAAGAAGACAAGAGAATATGAAGAATACAAAAATGATTATTTTCATATCGAGGAAAGAATGATTGCGCTCCGAGGCCACGACAACTGAGGTATTTGTGACGAACGCCCTGCGACTACAGTAGCGTCTCTACCGGTGATTTACTTAATTTTTTGTTTTCTTATTATTAACAGTTTCATTCTTTTTCATCATTATATTTTCACGTTTACTTTTACTTTACTTTATTTATCATGTTTCTTCATTTTTAAAAATTTCATCTCGCATGACAATCCCTAACTACCGGGAAATGTTGCTTTCTTTAAATCGAAGACGTCTATTTTTTCCATTATGTATTTGTATTCGTTTTGTACTTGTACTGTTCAGCAAGGCAGCGTGTTGCACTTTGTTTACTTTAAATTATTAACGAACCCTGGGCACTTGTGTCGCGATATGGGTGAATCGGGCGCCACTATCTTCCTGAATTGCAAATTGAGTTTAAAACAGCAGATTGGGAAAATAGCGATTCTAGTATCCCTGTAGCTTCTTGCCACCAGGAAGCCAAAATTTCGGAATTGCAGGATGATATGATTACTCGATACACCAAGTCCCTCTCTAGATAAACACATATCGAGGGACAAATTTCGCAGTGCTGTTAGGTTAGATTAGGTGAGGTTAGATTATCATGCAACCAGGGCTCGCATCTTTCATTTATTAAGTTGTGCTTCCGGCTTTCGAAATCACGGCCAAAGAATCTTAACGCGAAAACGAACGAAGTAGTCATCTGTCTTCGCGTTAAAACGAAGACGTAAAATCGGTGCGAGAAAGGAAGAAAATTGTGGAAGAAGAAGAGCAAGAAGATAAGACGAAAAAAAAAGAAACACGAAAATACTAAGTGAGGCGTATTGATCGCTGTGCATTTTTACAAATTCATGTTTTCCATTGTATCGTCCAGCGATCGAAACGCGACTAAAAAGAATGATCAATAAGATTTTAAAAACTAAGAAAAAAAAAATAAAATTTCATGACATCAAGATCATTCTCAAAAGAAACCACGAAGTGTAACAAATGTCACGTTTAACGGAAAATCTCGAAGAAAGTCGATGACTGTTAAAAAATAACCTTAAAAATAGGCCCTATATATAATATATATATTTATATATACGTATGTACATAAGAGTTAACGTAACGTGCGATCTACTCGACATCTATAGTACATACATGTAAGAGCTAACTAAATTCGACTAATCCGGACTTGTGGTAGGGAATCATGAATGATATATATACGACAATAAAGACGCGAAGGAATGAAGATTTTCCAAAGGAGAAGTAAAGGAAGAGTAGGAAATGACGTAATATACCCGCGCATGCGCACGCGTTCATAAAATATAGTGCTCGAATAAGATCATTCATTCTATGGAAACTGAATGCTATTATACAAGATGAGGGACAGAATGGGAGTAGAATCTTATTATGTTACAATATTGCAAAAGAGTTGCGCATTGGACCTGCCCGTTACGTTATATCGCCCTATCATACATAATAATTTATGTGCTTGATTTTTTTAAATCTCGCCCACGGGCAGAGAAAAAATATTAAAAAATGTACGGGATCTTTCGTGATACAGTGATTGGCTCGGCGAATCGAATCGGCGCCATTTAAAAAAAAATTATGACTCACCTATAGGCCCACGATTATTGTAATAAAATTTGAGGGCTGGTGAGCCGGCGCGCGAGACTACCGACCGACGTATACGTTGCTGCAGTATACAGGGATCTTCAAATCGATTAGGGACCACCGTTCTTACTCCCACGGTATTATTTATATAGATGAATTCAAAGACCCAGTTGACTTTAGCCAGTCTTATGTTTTTAGGCGAAACGTGCGGATTGTCAATTCTCGTGAATAAGGGTTTGGGCCTTGAGGCCCTGATACCGATTTGTACATTTTAAAGGCTACACGTAGATCGAGCCTACGGCGCCATTTTTTGTCTCCGTCACTTCATTGTTTTTTCTTATCCCGCGGGAATAGTCAGTGGACCCTTTTCGTTTTTTATGCACACAAAACACATCCTAGCTACGAGCTACCCTCGAATAACTTTGGTCCATTCCCGATTATGATCATTTGGGCCGACCTAAGCGAAACGGGGCCATTTTCGTTTTATCTTTTATCAAATTGAATCAATCAAGCGCATTGCTGCACTGCTGGGCCTAATTTTCATTTCACTTCCGTTTATGAACTCATGTGTCATTCTTTCTTTAACTTTGTGTCTATTATTCTGGATCTAATGGAAAGAGCTACGATATGGAGAATCGTGGCGTCGATGTGCGTTAGAGTGATCGATCATTAAGCCTAGTCTTCACAGTTAACTTTCTTCGTATCGTCATCTAGCGGCTGTTCTTCGTTTCTATTTCGATTCATTAAAAAGCTTCGTTTTATTTTATTTTTAATTAGATTGAATAACGGCTGACTTCATTCATATCCCGCTGAAGGCGCGAGTCAAGTTTCAGATAGCGATTGGTTGGACTGCTTCAGGTTTCGATCTGGTGACTCGTATTACCGTAAACCTTATACCGACATCTGTAGTGTATTCATGCTTTTTATTTATCTTTGTATTCGCCGTTTTCCCTGCATCCACTTTCATCGGCCCACTTCCGGTTTTGAAGTTCCTACTAGCCATCCTGTATTTTTCCATTCACATCTACATTTCTATTCACAATTTCGCTCGCTCTCACCTCTGTTACTTCGTATCTTTTGTTTCTCTCGAATATTTAACACTTTTTTTGCCCTCAGGATAAATTTCAAAACGTTCCTCGTAACAATTAATTTATACTTAAGGTTCATTAATATTAATTATGGCACAATATAAATATTATATTTAAAGTCTTTTTGAAGACATAATAAAAATAAATCTAAGTAGTCTTTCTCCTACGTTCGACCTCTTCTTCGTCTTCACGTTTTGTGTGCTTCTTTTTTAGCATACTTTTTTTTCATTTTTTATCTCCGCTCTCTTTTGTTTCGCATCATCTCGCAATTATGCGCTATTTAACTTTCCCTAAGCCTTTTCGATTCGAGACGAAATCTTCTCTCAACCCTTAAGACACCACCTTTTCTCTTTCATTCTCACGTATACATGGACACACACTCGGGTGCCTCGCTTTTGTTAATGTATCCTTATTTATAACCCATACTCTCGCAAGCAATCCCAATACTTTTAATTTCTTGGAAAAGTTGTCTTTTGTTTCCTTTTTCATTCGCCAATCGCAGTGTGCTCGAAGTTTTTCATTTTGAAAATCAAAAGAAATGTTTCTTGAAAACCAAACCGAGTTTGTTGCCAATCGTCTCAGACCCCATAGCTAAAGAAAATTATCACGGAAAAGATAAAAGGTTTAATAGTATTTCGCTCAATCCCATCAATACATGCGAATAAGTAATTATGATTCGATATTAATCGATTTATCTATCAATGATTCTCTATCAAAGGGAGATCAATCGATATTATTATAAGTTCTGATCCAGGTCTGAGATGATTGCTCTTTGGTAAGACAATATCACATAAAATCGGAACAAAAAAAATTCGTGTAAAACCAATCGAAAAAGTCTAATCAGTCAATTTCCCGATAACGGGATTCAAGAAAGGATAAGTGAGTAGGGGGTAAGAAATTGAATAAGGAAAGCAAAGCAGTATGGTGAGTCAAGAGTAATGTAAAGTAAGAATTGCAAAAGTAATTGACGACATACAGTGATGGTGAAAAGTATTTGCACAGTATAATGCATGTTTTACAAGCACTGCACGATGTCAATACTTTTTACCGGTACTGTAAGTGTAAAAATACGTTACGATTAAAGGTTGGCAAGAAAAGAACAACAATCGATTGTTTAACAATACGTATATGTAAACAGTAAAGAAAATAATGGCGAGGAGTCAAGAAAGTTGGGGGGGGGGGATGCGATATCAATAAAAATAAAATAAGAAAAAAATCAGCCTTTTCTCAATTTCAATTTAAATGTTGCAGGCGAAACGTTGAGTTCCGAAATAGCACCTCGAAACTAAATAAATAAACGAGGAACGAGCACTGCGAAGCTACGTTTGGCTCGATTTAATCAATGAGAATTTCGAAAAAGACCAAACATGTGGCATATATATATATATATATATATATATACACACACACACACACACACACACACACACACACACACACACACACACACACACACAAACAAAGGGCAGGAACGAGCAAGTAATAAACAAACAAACAAACAAAGTTTTTTGCACATAATATGGGAGAGAGATAAAAAAAATTAGAAAAAAAGAAACCGGCGAAAATATACCATGTATTATTATTTAGTCGCATTTAAAACGTATACGTATTTTGTAATCGCGTATACTCCGAGTGAAGTACACGCGCTCAAGAGTCATACTGTATCTCACAAAGTAACAACGAATAATAATGATAAGTCACGATTGGATTTTTACGTTGACGTTCAACTTGAACCGAATTTTCTCTTTTCTTTTTTTTTAATCCAACGTTGACATCAACATCAATAGCAATACCAACAATGTCATTATATTGATACACCGTGGCCGCTACGTTCTACGATAGATGTTTCTTTTAATCATATTCACTTATTATTCATTTTTGTTTTCTTCTTTGTTTGTATCGTCTCCATATCAATATTTATATGTACATGTATATCAAGAGTGCAAATAAAAATAGATAGTTTAAAATATTTTTTGTTTTTCCCTTTAGTTCCTCTTATAGCATATGAGACAAAAAATCCATGCATTAAATTTCGAAAAGTTCGATAATAGTTCGCATTTATATATATATATATATATATGTATATGTACGTATGTATATATACATATATATAATAGTCGCATTTTAACGCTATAATGATTTATAATAATTGTAATAATCGTCATCGTTATCATCCTTATCAATCGTCATTGTCAACTTATACACTTCATTCACTCACTCTCTCTCTCTCTCTTTCTTTCTCTATCGTTTCTCTTAATTTTTCTTTTCATTTTCTAAATAGAAGATATGACGAATTTCTAGCTACGTTCCATATAAATAGTAAAAGACCTAATTCTTTTGTAATTTCGAAAGGTGTTGGCACATTAGAATAGATTATGTTCTTTTACTTCCCACGTGTGTCGTTTACAATTTCTATTATCGTTTATTTAATATTACTTTTCATGCTTCATTCTCATCCCAAATTCTCCCTTTTCTATCTCTCTCATTTTCTTCATTCCTCACCTCGAATATGTTTCTCTCGCATCCTTTTTCCATTTCACTCTTAACACGTTTACGTTGCTCGCTTAAGACCCTTGTATCGAATACAATTTTTTTTGTAAACCTCTTAAATACGAATGCTCGGGGTCAAAGATAGTACCCTGGAAAGATATGTTGATCAAACCTGTACCATAATTTAATAGCGCGATGGATCGTACGCACAGCGACAATCATAAAATCGTCTCGTGCACGGTGATAAAGGAAGAAGCAAACAATTTATTTTCAATATAAAGTTGAACACGTGACGTTGGCGATAAACGAGAACGGTGGGACAGATACAGATAAGAGTGAAAAGATGGAAATAAATTTTTGAAAAATGGCTGGAGGCAACGAGGACATTTAAGGGATGAAGAAACAGTGTGACGAGAGAGAGAAGGGCAAGGCGTGGACGTAATCTTGGATTTCATTAAAAGTTCAAGTTTGCACGATTGTCGCGCTATCTCGTGTTTCCTGCCATTTTTCTCAAACTTCTCGTTCATCGCCTTCGCAATCCCAATAGCAGTGGGCACGTGACTTTTTTGTTTCTAATTGGAATAAAATACATGACTGAGATTCTCGGTGGCGCGTACGATCCTTTGCTAATTCACGTTCGGAAGAATTCCTCACTGTGTATAATTTCAAACAACGTATTATTTTCGTTATTTTTCTCATCATTTTTTTGTCTTTCTTTCAATTCTTTTTACAACACTAAACATTGACGTAATTCCGTATACTTCACATTAGCTCTAGTATCCCTTTTTTTTCTATAGTATACCAACAGAAGAACATCACAGAATTTCCCCGATATATATAATATAATAACCAATTTTTTTTTCCTTTTCTTAGACAGGCCTTATCATAATGTGGAGTGAACGCGCGCATGTGTGTGTCACCGTTTCATCCCTCGTTATCACAGAATCACAGAAGTTTTCCAAAATAAATGACTAGGTACAATTTCACTACAGTCCGAAAGGGGCGAAACAAAACTAAAAACAAAACAAATAAACGTTACAATTAAAAAATAGACAAGAGAATTAAATCATTAATAATAATATCAATAATAATAATTGAAAATTAAAATTTTTAATAAAAATCACGAGATGCTATATAAGATGTACAGTATAGAAAAGTTTACAAGAAACAGAGAAAGGAAGCGAAAGAAACGTTTTCTCTTTTTCTTTCCTTGTTTTTCTTTTTTTTTAATAATGGCCGCTCGCTTTAAGAGAAGAAAAAATGCAATATTAATAGTAACGATAATATAGAAAAAAAAGGATAAATAATTACTATCCCGCCTGTCCACATTATGTTTAAACCACGCTCGGAAGAGGATTTCGCAGTTTTACATTTAAAGTATGGTATTTTTATTATTTTTTTTTTCATACACGACATTCAAAAATTCCTTTTCCGACAATGATTTCGTCCACTATTCCCTAAAATCGTATAATTTTACTGTATACATCGTGTTTCCGTAAGATATGTCTGAAAACGTTTTTATTTAATTTAACTCTTTTTTTTCGCATTTCCGAAGAGGTTTCTAATTCATTTATTACACCTGCATAGTCGTGAATCCCCGAATTGTCCCCTACCCTACCCACCCCACTCCTGACCCTTAACCCACCCCAGAATCCCTGACGGTATCTACGTAAACCTAAGGAATAGACGTAGACGTATTTTTATTTTTTTCCCCCCTCAATAATTTGTACTTGCTCGTTAGTTGTAATGGCATTTCCTTGCGCTTATTTAATAGAACATCAATTTATTTGTTTGTTTGTTTTTTGTCTTTGTTACTACACTGAGTTTCAGACCTGAATACGTTGCTTTGAACAACTTTTAGAGTACCCCCCACCCGCTCCCGCCCCGTGTTTCATTTTATTTTTCTTCTTCATTCGTTATGTAAAATTCTTCGGCCCTTATTTTTTTTACACCTTTGAAAACGCCTATACGTGTGCTTTTTCATGTTTTAATAATTTTTTCCTCATAGTTACGAGCGTGTTCTAGCATTCCGGCACCTCGGGCGCCGGACTCGATTTGTCGCTTGATTATTCAGACTCGATTCCCAAGAACTTGCGTAAAGCATTTTTGACAAGAAAAAAAGTTAAAAATAAAATAAAAGTAACGAAAATCAACAAGTCACGGAGGAGCTAAGGGAATTCAAGTACGTAACGACGTGAACAAAGAAAATAAAGGCTTCGCGTCACAGACAAGCACTGTGAAACGATCGGACTCGATTAAACTCTCAAACTTAACGAATCGCCTTATAGTGTAGTATTGCACACTCGCCGAAAGAAGAATGGTTAGAGGGTGGGTGGGTATGAAGAGAACAAAAAAGGTGGCATGAAGATATGCGATCCTGTCGTGTCCGACGCCCGAAATATCCGTCAAACTTTCTATACGTCGAGGTGCGTTTTCCTTCGGTTTCTTTTTCTTTTTCCTTGACTTATAATACCTGAACAAGAGAATATTATCGTATTAGTACTCGTACGACTATATACAGTTCAAAATATTACTTTTAAAAAGTTAAAAATATAGTCTGTAATTTGCGCGCGATGGACCTATACACGGAGGATTAAGCCCGTAAATTTCTACGTAATCCCACCCATTGTCGATCATTTTATATCATCATCGTCATTGTCATTTTTTTTTTTTCATTATTCGTCATCGTATCGTATCGTCATGTACGCGTGGTGATTTTGTCGTACGTGTCACCATGTCCACGTGATCTCCTCGTCCTCTTGTATTCGATTTTGTGAGACTTTGTTTTGAATTTGAGCATATTAATTTGTTGTAATTGAATTTCATTTAGGCCTAAGATAATATATAACTGCGTTGCTTAACTCTCTCGGCTTAACTATAAATATATATAATATATATAATAGATTTTTTTCTCGTTTACATGTATCGTAAATATATATGTATACGTACACATATACCATAATACCGCCTGCAAAATTCGTATGACCGCTCGTCCCGCGCCACTGACTCGCGTCCCTGTGTTACTCCCACCCTAAACAACCCACCTTAACAAGTTTTCTTTCGAGAAACAAAATTATTAAAAAAAGATTAAGAAAAATAATCGCTCGGGACCTAAGCTTGGCCTTTTAGAGATCGGTCGGTAATGTTGGTACAGGGTTGTCTGATTTCGGCCACCTGTAAAATTTTTTGCTGCAACTACCGTCGGTAAGATACCGACACACTCCGCCGGTAACTCTCGCGGAAGAACAAAGAACCAATTTTGTAGTTCAATAAATTAAGTAACACGATAAAATATCCCGTATCTTCCTATCATATAATTTTCTTTTCGACACCCTGCACCGTTCCTTATAAATCCCTTAGAAAATACAATCCCCCCCCCCCCCCAAACCCATCCCACCCAAAGTACCCTTATCGTTGGTTCATGTCCAATCTTAACCCACCCCACCCAACCCCATTTAGCAGATATGGAATGTTCTAATCGTTAACGTTGATTAAACTTAAAGTAATTTGATATAATTTTTTTCAGTCGATGTTTCCCTCTTCTTTGGATAAACGCAGTCTTGACAAAAATCAACGAAGTCATCGTCGTCGGCAGACGAAGACTATGCGCGACGTAGCGGCGGTCGCGGCGACGAGTCCGGTTCATTGTTAAGGGTCCCCTTCATCTTTTTGGCCTCCCCAGTAATTAATTTCGTTAAATTTTGTTAAAACTCTTATATCATCCCCTTCTGATAATGACGTATACGTGTTTCTTCCTCTCAATCTTATTAAAGAGGCATGTAGGGAGGCCACTGCTGCTTACCACCGTACTCAGCATTCGTGCTGGGTCAGTTAGCGCGGTCCCAATAAGAAAATCCTGTTGAAGACCTTCGGAGAACGCAAAACTTTCGA
Organism: Trachelus stipa; assembly: GCA_036026315.1. Classification (NCBI taxonomy): domain Eukaryota; kingdom Metazoa; phylum Arthropoda; class Insecta; order Hymenoptera; family Cephidae; genus Trachelus; species Trachelus stipa. Next base: position 412,655 of record JAYRCB010000401.1, read on the forward strand.
CATCCGAATAGCCGTTGATGCTGATGGCAATGGTGGTTCACGGCGTTAATGATAATGTAGGTTATGCTCGGGAGGCTATCACGATACCACTCGATTTGTCATCAAGGAACCCCATAGAACCCCAATTGAACCGCTAAGGGTCCTTTATCAGGTAACCAACAAGGGTTTCACGCAACTAGCGATATCTACCTGTGGCTTTGTTAACTATCTGGTAAATGGTACCACCACTGAGGTCATTCTCACATTGTAAAATACTTGTTGATTATCTAGTCACTGATTGGTGGCAGGATCGCTCTTTTCCCAGCCTCCTCGTTTCTGATGATGCCCATGATGATGATGACCGTGTGGATAGTGATGATGCTGATGATGATGGCGATGATGGTCAGGGAGACCGTGGTGGTACCACCGTTTTCATTGTGGATATTGTGGTATCTGCGGATGCTGGGCCAACACGTTCTTGATCGCCGATGTCTTCAGAAGCCTCTTCAGCATCCCGCTGGAGCCGCGATGCTGCAGACTCTTGTGCGTCGTTAAGGAATTTTTCGTGCGATACCTGCGATTGCAGAATTCGCATACATAGAGCGTATCCGACTGCTCGTGCTTGTCCTGAAAGTGGCGCTTCAGCGAATAGTAGCAGGAGAAGGTACGCCGGCAGTAGGGACATTCCTGAGGTTCGTTTATGCCACCCGCTGTCGGCGGTGGCATCCGGTACACGGCGGAGGGAAGCGTCGTCGGCGTCGACGGAGTATGCATCCCATTGCCCGTACCTGAAATGCAATTGACATACTGTTACAAAGTGACACAGATTGATTTAGATAAATTGAGACTCTATTATGATTTATAATTGGGATGATATCGCTCGTCTGAGAGATTTATTGCTTCGAGAGATCATCCAGGATTTTTAAACATGGGGATTAAGATTATGAACCATTGTCAAACTTGAGATAATTGGTATGTTAGCGAGGATCGGTATACAGTACTGTAATTATTAATTGGTTAAATGTAATGCGCTATATTCATAGTCAACTGGATCAACGTGCAATACTGGTCTTATTAATGCGGCAGCGCTAGTGGATGAGTTAATTACTACCAATTCAAAAGTTTCTTTTATGTAATCTGCGTAAATGTTAGTAGAAGTGTCATTGGCAATGGATTAGTTTGAAAAACACGAAATCTCATTGACCTTATACCTGAATGTACCTCTAATTTCATTAGAAAATTATTTATTTAATTATATAAAACGCGATTTCGTGCTCCGCGAATGAATCTTATTCCGCGTTCCTCTGTTTAGAGAGAGATTCAACGCGAGGAACATGGAATCGAGCGACTTTACAAGTCCGACCGTGAAATTCGAAATTCATGCACCGCGACGCCTCGAGCCAGTAACAGAAAAGGAAATAAAGAGACAGATATAATAAGAAAGAAAACACGGGGATGAAATTAATAAAACATGTCGTTTCTCTTTAGTAATGGCGTAAAAGAATAACGAAGGAAAGCAATTTATGTAATGTTAATTGAAATTTAAAAAATATAGGAAACAAGAAAAAAGTATATCTAAAGTAGTAAAAATACATGCACTCATCCCGTAAATTGCATGATAATCAATATCCTCCCGTGGTAGCCAAGTTTAATGCACAGGCCGGCTGTAAAGAAACAGTTTGAACAAGCAACATTTATCATGCACACAACATCGAACATCGAAAGCGGAAAACGTAACGAAACGAAAGAACAAACGGAAACGGAGGTAACATACAGGAAAACCCATAAACATAGGCTGGAGGCAAGGCGGTTTTTTGGTACATTTTTCGCTCTTTTTTTCATAAAGTTTCTCTTTTTTTGGTGATGGATTAGTGGGAGGCCTGAAGCGTCGATAAAACTGTACTATGGTTAGTGGAAAACCCTGGTAACCTAACGAGCATTGAAAGATCTTTCGTTAACGTCGACGGCTGGGCGAAGGATGATAGGCGCGTGAGAATCGCGAGATGCACGCGTTCTGCGTCAACGCGAAAAACAATTGGAAATAGAAAATACTTGAAAAGAACAAAAAAAAGAGACGTCCCTCGCCGGACCGTAAGAATATAATAGACATATGATTGAGAGTAAAGAGAGAGGGAGAGCAGGATAGAGAAAAAACTGTACAGAGCTCTCATTGAAAAAAAAAAGGTTATTGAGTAGGATGAGAGATGGATTTAGAGTACAATAATTATAAATTATAAGAGAATAAAGAGAAAGAGAGTGTGTATGAGAAATAGAGAGGGGGGGGGGGGGCGGCGGGAGGAAAGAGAATCATAAAAAGATTTAAAAAATCGTCACAAAAAATTACAAAAGGGAAAAGACCACTAGGTGTAATGAACCACGAAAGATTGTTAATTGATAAGAAACAAAAAATGAAAAAAATGATTATGTATAGTGAAGTGACGATATTCGAAGCATGCAATTGGTGATCAAGGTGATGAGAGAAAGAGAATAGATAGTTAAAAAACATAAAAATAAAAGAAAAAAAACTATCCCTGGGGTGGATTCGAACCCAATAAAGATTCGTTGCAAGTTTTGTGCTGATTGGCCCTACCTTATCTAAACCTTCAAAAGAACTTAATGTCAATGTCGCCGGGTCTGCTCTTATGATAGGTATAGATATGGGTCATCAGGGAGTTTCGCGAGCAGTAGACCCGCTCGCAGATGACGCAGCGATACTCCTCCTGGCGTTCGGCGTGCTTGTCGGCCACGTGGCGTTTGAGGGATGCCTTGCTGCAGAGCACCTTGCCACACAGCTGGCACGTGAAGAGCTTCTTGGCGGACGGTGCGCTCAGCGAGTTCAGGGTCAGCCCGGGCATGGAGGCGAGCACTGAAACACAACAATGCACCTCATGCAACTCCCCACACTTACCTATACACGACCTCTCATTATTTCACTGAATCTAGTGAACCAAATTCCTAAATGACCCACCCACTGCGAGTTGGTTTTAAACAATAGGTACTATAGCTTGGAGCAACGGAAAGAAAAAGAAAAGAAAACAAAACAAAGAACACCCCACCCTCTCCTGACCCTCACGACCCACGTAATCGTTTTTGATCATTTATTAGATCGTTATTTTTAGATTCAACATCCAGCTGGTTCTTTCGGATTTTCCTTATTTTTCTCTTTATTTTTGCCGTCAGTGACATTTCGTATTCTCGATAAAACTTATATCGCGTTTTGTATTTGATTTCGTATACACTAAAATTTGGATATATTTGCATTTGACGATAGGTAAGACAGTGGTGCTCTAGCTAAGAAATAAAATTCAAACTGAAACTTAAAGGGAGGAAAGAGAACGCAAAAAAAAGTAATAGATGTAAGAATAAGCATCGGATTCGAGAGAGTTAAAGAAATGATGTATATATATATATATATAAGTACATATACATGATGTATATATATATATATATATATACATATCAAGTTAAGATTATTTCTTATATTTTTGGATTTGTGAATCAATATAATAATGACACGGAAAAAAGATTATTTTTTGTTTTGGAATATTTCAAGACTTGCTGAGGTTATCTTTCTTTTTTTTTCTGGGACAGGTAGGAGTCTCGACTTTCAATGGAGCAAAACTATTTCGCAATGAGTAAAAGAAGGTTGCGCGAAAGGTAGTAAATGAAAGGGGTGGATATTGGATGGGTGTGGCCCGGGAGGGGGGGGGGAAGCTACTGATAAAACGGTGCTTCGAGAAAACGTGGATTCACATATAGAAAACGTAACTGGAGTCAACGAAAAGATGACGAAGAGGAAGAATAGGAAAAAGAAAAAAAGCCTATTCATTTTCTTTGAAAATTGCTCTTTATCCAATTTCTCGAGTCGTGTCTCATTAAACTTGAGGCGATAGGAAAAACCTGCCATGCTTCTCGCTGGTTGGCTAAGAAATACGGAGGGATCGTGTGCTCTCGTGTTTATCATCTTTTTTCTCCACTTTTTCTTTCCTTTATTTTAAGTTTTTATCTTTCAAAAAGAGGCCGGTGGGATTCGTCGGGGTGCAAGAGGTGTCATAGCGTCCAGGCAGCGCCCACAGCGACGACGCAGCCAGGTCGCCACTAGGATGACTTTCCAGAACAAAGGAGTGGGTGGAAACGAAATTAAATAATATAATTAAAAAATAATAATAAACCAATAATTAAAAAACGGGAAAAACACAAAGATTGAAATACACAAATGAAATAAATAAAACAAAAAAAAGTGGAACTGCGCTCCTTTCTCTATGTATATACATATATATGTATACACAATGCATCTATATATTCACACATATATATATATATATCTCGTTAGGAGGTATCCCGCCTCTTCTCCATTAATGAGGCCTAACAGAAGGCGACGAAGGAAACACTGAGCATTCTGGGAAACACTTAAAGCATGCATTTTGAACGCGCGACATTTAAAGAAACCCGCCTTTTCCCGTCGCTGCTGTTTCTGATGGCATCCTGCCGTTGTCGTAGCCTCTCGTCGTCGTCATAGTCGACGACCCCTGTCGCTGTCGCTGTTGTTGTCATTTCAATTGGCAATCTCTATTGGTACCATTTGTAACCAACTGGCTGCCCAGTCAGAGTCGCGTGCCCTACATATGTACGTAATTGACTTAACAGCGACAGCTACGAGCGGCGACGCACGACGAGCATCCTTTGAGAACGCGCCCAGAGACGAGGATCCGTCGCTAGGACATGTGTCGCGCACTTTGGAAGACTTTTCTTTCCATGGCCGACGTCATAACGGGAACAACACAATAACAACGAGATTCGTTCGAGGTTCGAACGTGACTTACCTTCCAGCTGAAAGACGGCAGAAAAAACCACTTCCGATGTATATAAATATACTCTGTCGATACAATGTTACATAAACCGGGCGGTTTATATAATATATATACAATTATATACTGCATCGTCATATAGCAATGTGAACTTGCCGCGTTATTGAGGATGCGACAGGTGCTTTGCGAGCATCAGTGCCCAACGACAGAAATAAAAAGACAATGAAATTATTAAACCAAATAGTACATTTTTGTTCGTATAATATATATAAAAAAAGTGAAAATATATTAAAATGCATTTGATATAGCTTAGAAAATAATAATTAATTAATCAATAATTAATAATAATAATCATCGTCAATAAATATATACTATAACCAGAACACCTTGGCAGATAACAAATAATAAGTAAGCAAGATAACGTAACCATTGTCCACGACGGAATTTGCGCACGAGCAGTCAGTCTGGCTAAGCGAAAGAGAAAATAATTTTTCATTTTCAGCCTTTTTTTTCTTGTTTCCCCTTTGCGTTTCACTCTCTCGCATTTTCACCCTCTCACTCATTCTCACTCTTCCCGCTTTCGCTTTCACTCTCTCAAGCACACGCTCGTCACTATCCGTATGCGATCCCGTGTTAAATATACCTTGCCAATTTGTTTAACTATAATTTGCGTATCATCGATTCCGACCAGTCTTTTCGCAACGCCTATAAACTCTGCGCAGGTACCAATATCCGTCTGCTCTCTCTCGTTACTTCACTACAGTTATGGTATAGCAGTACTATGGATGTGTAAAATGCATTTCACAAAAAAAGAAGAAAGAGTAATGAAACAAAAAAATTAAAAAAGTCAAAGAAAAATCCTATATGTAAGCGCAATGGAACGCAATGCGATGCAAACGCAATGTAATGTTACGTAACGTAACGTATTATAGCAAGCTATTGTACGAATTTAATCGTTGGGGTATATGATGTGCATATTTTTTGCCTTTATATCTGGTAATTGTATTTAAAAAAGAAAAGCCTAGTTTACGTAGTCCTATTGTATTGTATATTATATGTGATAGAAGCTGTGTGCGTGCGTATGTGCACGGGTTTGATGTGTGCAATGACCCTTGACCGCTGTTTGTGCCTGTGTTGTATAATACAAAAAATAATAAAAAATAAAAATTATAAGAGAATTATTTAAGGAACAACAACAAAAAAATCATAATGATTCGGTGTGTTAACGCGAGAAGCAAAACAGAGCAAGTATTCACATGTATATCCACGCGTACAATGTTGCACGGCGATAAAACAGTGAGTGCTTTTTTCGGTTGTCGGCAGTTGGAGCTTACTCGTTTAGGTACATTTAATTAGCGGTTTTGGTAACATCAGTCAAATAATTAAGATCAGTTCGACGAGTCGATTAATTAAGTAATAATGACGAATCGCGTCGCGTACAAATGACCCTATTTTTTCAGTCTTTTTTTGTTTTTCTCCCCTTTTTTCGTTATTCATGTTCACTTTCGTTGTTACTTATTTCCGTATCCTTCCACTCTAGCTCGCTCGCATTCTCACATCCGTCCTCTCTACACTCATATAATTGTTGCCACTTCACTCGTCTATCTAATCGCACGTCGTTGCCGCCGGTGCTTGTTAAGGACGATAAAAAAAATTTGGCAACGTCTTGTGGTCATTATGATAAAGGGACTAATGAAAGAGCTCTCTTTGTATGTATATATGTCTCGCTCATTCTCTCTTCCACTTTTCTAACACTATACAATTTTAATGCGCTAACTCATAACCTCCAAATCCCCACCCTCGTCATAAATTTCTGTGCGTTGTATAAGGGCGGGGAGCAAGGGGACTTTGAGCAGCGAGCAAATAAAATATATAAAAAAAATAATAGGGTTATTGATACGGGACCGGTAGAGCGTGTACGAAAGGTGAGCCGAAAAATAATAAAATCGGGACGAGTGACGTGCAGCCAAAGTGAACGACAAAATAACGAAAGAATAAGGGGGTGAAGAAAAACGTAAATTATCATAAGCAAATCGGAAGTTTCGCAATAACAGAAACGGAAAATATATCAAATAAAGACTCTGCTTAAGATATATAATTTGTTATTAAATATTCGTCAATTTTATATTAAACTCGCTCTTTTCATCTGCAGTAGCATTATATTATTTTCGTCTTAATTTTCTTTTGTGTCTTTCCTTTTATTAATAATTTATTATTCTCGTAATAATATATGACACCGTCCGGACACAACCGGACGACGCGCGATATATACCTCGCTTAGTATTTGGCAATTTTTACAGTAGTCACAAAGAGTAAAACTTTTCATTTTTTTTCCTATTTTGCTTGTTCACATGTGTGCTCGCGTGTGTTCTACAATTAAATATTATCAATATATCAGTTCTTTCATCTTGACTACTATAAAATTGTATTCTTGTTTCATTTCGCTCCCATCATCGTCGTCGGCATCATTAATAATAATAATAATAAAGATAATAATAAAAATAATAATCGACACCTATCAATTCTGCTTCTTTCTTTTTTTTGTTGACATTTTCTTCCTTTTTCTTTATATATATATCCTCCTCAACATTCTTTTCTCATGTAATTTAAAGCTTCTTCATTCTCTCTTTCTCTACCTCTCCCTCTCTCGTTCTTTTACTAACCACACTACATATATATATGTGCATATATATATATATATACCCTCAACCTCATCCCTTACTTTATCTGACATGACACCTTATTAAAGCTCGTCAACCAACCATATTCGCCATTAAACTCTTGTTTAACCCCTCGTGCTCATCCTGACCCTCCATCGTTACATTTCTTTTTCCTTATCCTCGACATTCTTTTTTTTCTTCATCTCCATATGTAACTGTTAACGCATGGAGCGCCAACTGAGTGTGCAAAAAATTTCGAAATTTTTTTCCAATACTTTCGACCAGGCTCGAAAACACGAACGACGACTCGAATTCATCTCAATCAATTGAACATATCCTATTTTATTTAATTCTATCATAGCCTAACTATAATTGTGTTACCTGTTGTGTGTGTGTGCGTGTGTGTGTGTGTGTGTGTGTGTGTGCGTGGGTAGAATGTTGAGTCTACGAATACGTATACGTGGTATGTATGGTATACGGGTGTCCCTTATGCAATGCCAGTCTCTGTTGGATGTGTTATGTCATTAACATATATGTAATGTATGTAATATGAATATATTTCAAGATAGACCTACAACCACCTCGAGTAGAGTTAGCGCGTTTTATTAATCATGCAGAGATATTCGGTAGTCCTTGTTTACTGTAAAATAATAATATATACGTGTATTATGTAATGCGCGGCCCCGAAACTTGCTGCTCTTGTATATTTTTGTTTGCGTAATGTCATCTGTCTCATCCTGCTACATTAGACAGAGAACGACAGAATTTCAGCCAATATATATACGTGTCTTGTGTGATTTTCCTCTTGTTTCGTTTATCCATCGAATTACCGTTTTTTTTTTCTTTACGTACAATTTTATTATTCATGCGACTGTTTTCACTCACTATTTTTAAGGTTAAAGTTAGGTTAGGCTCAATGGGATGTTTTTAGTTCGAAGTTTCTAGGAGAGAGATGTAAGAGGGACATTATAGGTTTGAGCTCCCGATCCCAAGAAGGCTTTCGCAAATACGACTTATCAAAGTTCTACTAAAATATATGTATATGCATGTATATATATATATATATATATATGTTTATATGTATATACGCGTGCATCCGTATTTAATGAACTATATTATATGCGGCTATTATTAATTAGTGCACACGGTATGGTTTTACGTGTCCGTGATCTTGACCAGGTTGTGTTTATAGGAGTGCAATTTTTTGTCTATCTGCTAAATTTTTTAATCCTTATTTGAATCATTGTGGTATCTTGTTTGTTGTGTCTGATTTTTGTTTTTGTAAGAAACAGGTTGGATGCTGCCATTTTTTGATGCAATCTTATAATTCGCTTGTACGGGAAACGTATTTCCTGTTGAGTGGTTTGCAAGTAAGAAAGATGATGATAATAATAATAATAATAATTGTCACATGCGCATTTGACGCATACGCAAAAATAAATCCTACAATGAAATGATGGGACTCATTTGCATGTGCCTAGCTCTGTACCTGACAACGTAGGTATGATTCTGGAAATATTCTGCGTGGATAAGTATTGCAAATTAGACTTTAAAGATCGCGTGACGTAGACCATCACGCGCAACGCAACGTGTATGATACACTCGTATCGGAGTGCGTGAGATAATGCTGTGGTAGTAATTGCAAGAGTAATAAAAATTAAATAATAATTGATATAATCGTAACGATAAGTATGGTTAAAGTACTTTAGGTTAAAGGCCCGGTAAACACCATTAAAAGAAAATAGAAAAATAAAAACCTCGCTTCTCATATGCAAGGTACCCCGCTTTAAAGCATTTTAATAATTGGAATGAATATATTAAGGTAAAATATATTATTACATCATTGCATCCTCGCGGAGTGACGTTAATAAGCGAATGGACGCAAAATTTTCACTCCGCATTGTAGGAAGATAAGAAAGACGAGAAAAATGAAATAATAGAAAAAGCAAGTTATTAAAAAACTAATTTTTTCTTGTAATAAGGGATAACATCTGATTTGAACCATACGTAGTATTCTGGTCGTTGGTGGCCGTGTGACGAGAACGGTATGGGAACACTATGCGAATATGTGACGCGTGTAGAAATATGAGAAAGAACCAATCTCGTATAATGAATGAGAAACGACCAGTTAAATAATAGAAAATTTTTCATGAATCATGTTATGAAAGGAAAAAAAAATTAATAGATAACGTATAATGAAAATAATAAATGAGTAACAAATAAAGTCCAGTTGAGTCACCAAGTACCCTCGAGTCATCGTCAAGGAGTTCTCCTGACATCACAATTGTATATCATATATCATTTAGTGTATAGTAGTGTGTTCATACTTTGTTTTTGTTGTTGTCGTGTATGTATTTCTTTTTTTCTCCCCCCCCCCCTCCCCCCTCATTCGTACAGTCTTGTAACGTTAAACGTTTTCATCCTAAAAGTTAGTTGGACGATGGCGTCTCACGCCTGGAAGTGTATATATCCTTAACGAGGCTAACTAGCAGTGGCGCTGCCCGCAACGGTGTCCCCTGGAAGCACAATGTTTTCTCTCATCCAATGATCCACCTGACCCTCTGACACTTTAAACCAGCAACTCATTTGACCACGGACGGGATGCGATCACATTCCCCCCCCCCCTCCCCCCCTCCCCACCAGCTCGGTTAAACGTAAGGGTCCTTATTGTGGAGTATGCAGTAGGCACCGCGACGGCGTCGTACGTCGCGACGAGTGACGTCGTCGTTCTCTCCCTATTTCTGCCTACGATGATAGATGCTCTTGTGGTTGTTCAGGCTGTTGAGGGTCCTGAAGACCTTGTGACAGAGGGCGCAGACCGCGCTGTTCAAAGGCTGAAAGTGTTGCTGCTCTTTGTGACGTTTCAGCGTCAGCTTCGTCGACAGAGTCTTGCCGCAGACATCGCACGTGTAGCACACACCAGGTGGCAGCAGGCTACCGTGAAGCGGATGTGAGAGTCTCATGGCTAGGATGGCCGAGGGCGGACCTTAAGACATCGGCGAGTCCAACCGACGACGTGGGTATCGGGATCAGGAGCAAGGTCAAATGTAACCAGGAAAGCAGCAGTATAACATTCATACCGGTGGGGTGAGAGTGCATGTGCGTATGATGTGTGATTACCATGATCGAGGTTTTATACGAGTTTACGAACCAATCGGGCCGAAGTTGTGTCGCACCAGTGAGAGCCACGCGTGCGTGCGTGCGATGGGGACCCAAGGCGCGAATCCGTTCGTGAAGGTAGCGAAGTAGTAGGTACACACAGAACAATGACGAACCAGAGCACGTATAGCCGAGCGAGCGGGACCGGGAACAAACAAGAACAAAGATACGGCTGCCATTAATATCGTGGACACATTAGTTACGGTTCTAGTATTCTATGTAGGGCTGAAACCCCGGATTGGCTGACGCTCGCTTGCGTCACGGGTACTCGTCTCTTTTGTCATTGATCGTGGGGCTCTGGTTTGTCATTGATCATATGTAAGCCGTTTCCTATATAGAGCTCCTGCTTATGCGAGATCCTGACCGGGGCTCCTCCTGGGAAGTCGGGGCGGTGGTATTCACAGGGGTTTAAAGGGGGGGGGGGGGGGAGTCAGCCTTGAAAGCATGGAACTAGTCCTTACCAAATGATACTTTTCCAGTTTCAAATTTCTATACTAGTATGCGTATATAGGGTTATTCACGGCAAATGCACCAGCTGCGGTTGAACGCGAATGAATGATTTTTTTTATTGAGGCAGTGTGGCTTTGTTAAACAAATGGAAGAATGTGAATTTCATGGTCTTAGCAATATTGTGACGTTAACTTTCATTTCTTTAATGATGCCACCCTGCTCTGATTCATGAAATCATCCATTCACGGCCAATTTCAGCTGGTGCGTTTTTAATGAATAACCTTGTGCAGTATATAGTGTATAGTATATACTATACATATATTTATAGGGGGTCTATAGTATTAGATATTTTTCGGTGCTATTATATTGAGTCCTTTGTCGTACGTAATATCTAAAAATTGCTAGCTAATTAAGTCAAGTCAGTGATTCACGGTTGGTAGCCCTGTTTTAAATTCTTATATAGTTGTATAAGCTAGATCCTATAGATATGAATAGTGTTTATGATAATAAAGGATCATTGTCAACAGTCTCCCACGAAAGCACCTGATTCCGATGTATTCTGAGATTTTTAAGCTTACGATAAAGTTATCTGTGCTCGTTGCACTGGCTGCACTCGCTGCACCGAGTACGTCAACTGAACTTACTTTTTCGTCCGTAGTTCGTCGCCATTGCGCTGCCTCTTCAGAATACAAGAGATATCAGGGCGACTCGATAAAAGAAAAGGGCTAGAACAAGTTCTTAACAATGGATGGCATAATGCGTTTCGATGAATATCAACCTTGCCAATGTGTCATTCAATGCCAAGTCAAGAGAACTTGTCCTAGACTTTAAATGGGACTAATACTATATTACACACTGTATTGAATGACGCTTGGTATTCATTTTTTCGAAAAGTAAGTAGTAAATAACAGTAGAGTATACGGAGTGAAGAAAAAAAGTAGAGTAGACGGGATCAATGCTTAAGTAAAATCTATAAGTCTTGTTTGTTTTTCCGTATAAAAAAAATGTTTATTCATAAATAATGAGAAACAACGTGCGTGAGTACAATGGAAACGTGTTTTTTTACCCTGGCCCCCAAAAAACGAAGATTAGTAATAAAAATATATTATATCGTAACTCAGGTATAAAAAGTTCTATTTACAATATTCGCCAAAACTCTTGCGAACCTATTTACAGTTATAGACCTGCCATACTAATGCTCCTCTGTTGTTAATAGTTGTCTTGCCAATGTCACAACTTTCGGTAAAGCTTGACGTGTGCATTGTGTTTAATGTCGATTTCCACGCACAAAGACGCATTATACGTGATATATAAAAGGGGCGGAATGAAAATTGTTCGATGTCGACGAGCTAAGAAACCGGTTACGAAAAAATAAAAAAAAAGTTTAACAAGAAATTTGAAATCGAAACGTAAATTCGAGTGCTGCGAGAGATAAATCCATTTAGCAATGATAATTAAAGAATACTTGGAATATATAATAACAATAATTATCTGATGCTGAAGGTATATATGCAATTAATCGTTCCCGATTAATAAAATCAAAGTAGAAATTGTCGTAAGCGATCAAACAGCTCCTAATGTTTTTATCAGTCTTATGATTTTGGCCAAGTCGAATTAGTGACATAGTTTCGAGAAAAAAAAACTTCAATAGCTAAAGTGACAAATAAAATTTTCAAAAAATTAAAAAAGTAGTATATTGAACAAGGCACAAAAAATTACCCTCACAACTAATCATAAAATAGTATGCATAGGCTTGCTTAGTTCGCTTCATTCGTTTGTACTGCAGCTGTGGACTATCTTCACACACCCCATTTTCTCTTTATGAAAGAAAAAACGCAAAAAAAAGGGAAACAGACAATTTCTACATTAAACGCGATCAGCAACGTGAATTAATGAGGGCATATACAAGACGCGAATAGAAAAAAAAATTTCACGAGAGTTCGCAAGTTAAAAAGAGAGAAAAAGTCCAAAGAGGAGGACAACATAAAAAAAATCAAACCGACAACAAGAAAGAATCCGTCATACTCGCATCAAATATATACAAAGCCTTAGGTAACTTAACTAGTTGAACTTTTTTCACGATCAGGAGGCTCTAGTCGGAGGCTCGCTGAATAAAACGCCGTGTCATATGTCATGTCTATCTCTCGGATCCTAGACGATGACGGAACGAGCCGACCTTAGCCGGACGAACGGTCTCACGATTCAAGGAACCGATCCAATGAGCGTTCAGCTTCAGCGTTTCATCTCATCCCATGTGCGATTGTTGTTGTTGCTGGCGTTGCTGTAGATGTTGCTGCTGTTGCTGTTGTTGCTCCTCCTCCTTCCTCTGCTGTTCGTTTTTCGAGTGCTGCCGATGGTAGATACTCTTGTGGTTGCGCAGGCTGTTCAGACTGGAGTAAACCCGCTTGCAGATGTTACAGATCGGTTCCTTGCTCGGCCTGGTGTGCACGTTCTGTATGTGCCGCTTCAACCGAGTTAGGGAGGTCAGGTTTTTGTTGCAAGGCTCGCATCGAAACTCATCGGTCGAGCCGCTGCCGGCCAACAGACCTGGCGGCAGAACCAGACACAGGGTTACTATCGCAAGTGCAGCAACGAATCAGTTCTCATTTATTATTCTCAGTTCCTCCCTCAAACGCTCTCTCCCAATCTTTCAACCTCTCGTTCAAATTTCTCACACACTCCCCCACCCACCCACTCTAAAACAACATTATTTAACGTCCGATCACGACCCTGCCCCCCCCCTCATTACCCGCGGTACCATGAACAACACTGTTGCTTCTACGTGCTAACGTTTTTTAGTCGCGCGTCCCGTCCGTTAGAGCGCAGCAGTTGCTGGCTGTGCCTGTCTTTTTGTCAATTATCGATATTTTGTTCCAGAATGATCTTGCATTTTTTTCCTTTCGTACAAAATATAAGATCGTGCCGTGTTCAAGATTCGCGAGAGAACATGATTCGTTTTGCTTCTGATCTATTTTTTTTCATAGTTTCCATTTTCTTATTTTCTGGCGGTAAGAGAAATATGAGCCTATTAGAGCATTTGGAGGATACAGGAGGAGCGTTTCCAAGAGTGCGTGTGCATATCGGTTCACCGAAGCGTAGTTCTCTCTCTTGAGAAACGCCACCCACCCGTGCCGGCCTAGTGGAAGTAGTAGAAGTAGTGCAAGCAATCCGATAATCCAGACCCATTGAGAGCGATGACGTTAGTGTATTGCCGAGCACCAAGGAGATGAGTAGTCCGTGTGTCGATGCATATTATTTACAGCGTAGGTGCCAGAGAGCGGTCTTATATACATACAGGTGTGATATTCGTTTTAATGGTCTGATGACGATGAAGCAGAGATTAAGGCGTCTGCGCTTAATGAATGTGCGTCGCCTATAAAGTAACGTCCTTAGACGATAGATAATTCTGTACACTTTCTTTTTCATAATAAATAGAAGGCTCGCGGCATGAACGTGCAGTGGCGGAGCTAGTGAGTGGTATAGTGAGTGGTAGCATTGGAACCTGAATCGACCACTAGATAAATACACATATTTACCATAATTGCGAATTCATACGTGTATATCGATCAAAAATTTTTCATTTTCATTTTTCATATAATATTTTATTTTTCCAGAGCTTTGTTTTATCTCGATTTACTTTACTTTCCTTCTTTTTTCTCATTCTCTATTACGCTTACCACGAAACAGTTCAAACATACTGGCGCATTTTCTTATTACGTATATATAATATAATATATGTATATATGAAGGTGTACGTCACTTTTTACTATATGGCCCATTATACGATTAAGCGGCTATATATTTGTGTAATCTCACTTTGTGTCTCTCGAAGTCTCAAGGAGCTCGCGATGCTCAGATAAATTTAGTCTAGTCGCCTCGATCACGATCACGAGCTGAGGATCTATACTGTTAATAATGGATGAGTTCGTGCATCCTTCTTCATGATGCTGGACCGTTATCATGTCAGTCGATTCTTGATACTCTGCGGTTTACAAACATATCGCGAAAGAGGACATTCATCGTTCGACGATTTTCTGCCTGTGTGAGTGACGTCCGAGGATTTTCTTGATCTTGATCGATGATCTTGATCGTCCGCAGTTGTGAGCAGGATGATGTCCTATGTGCATCTCTTGGGTTTCCGAAGACCGACGAAGATCATGACGATCATAACTACATATAGTCTATCCCGTGTGAGAAAATAATTCTGATAGCAATCATTGCAATCATCGTTCCAAGGTACAAGATCATTTATCCGTAATACGTCAGGAAGAGGTAATTTTATCCTTTTCGGCTGCACTAGGTAAAGTAAGATCGGTTCGAAGAGTAAATCAATACTTGATCTCGCATTGCACATTTACGATATCCTTGCGATGATCCTTCTTCGCGTGATATTGACTTTTGTGACTGACAAGACTGTTCCTGGACTTGTAGCTGCGTCCACACTGATCGCAGGCCAACGATTGCGGCACGTAGAAGTGCGTGTCCGCCAGATGACGTTGAAGGGACCAAGCTCTGGAGAAGGTCTTTTGACAGTAGCGACAGTACGCGGCGCCACGTGACGTGTCGCCGTCGTGACTATTCTTTGGCGCGCCTGATACAACCTGAACGGGTTCATCAACGACCGGATCCATTTTAGAAGGTGAAACCGGTTCAGACTTGAATATGATCTGATCGCCAAAGTCCTCGAGCAAATCGATTATTGGCAACTCCTGGTTCTGACTAGAGGTCGTGTTTTGGTACGAGTACGAGGTCTGATGACGACTTCTGGACTTCCAAGCCCCATCCTCCTCGGCGACCTCCCGGTCTGCAACCAAAGAGGAGGGGGCTGAGTCCAACCGTTGGCAACGTGTCAAATAAGGGGAGCTCCTGTAGAGGATGCTGAGGAACTCATTTCCTACAAGTACGGTATATCCTCCCTAGCGGAGTCGATCCTGCGACGAGTACAAAAAAGACAAGGAAGGGACGAGATGACGATCATACAGAAGAGGACGAACAAGAAAAAGAAAAAGAAGAAGAGTAGAAGGAAGACGGGATCGCATTCACCTTCCGCGATTCGCAGCCACCACTACACTCTGTATCTCTAGTTTCCTTTTTTTTTATTTTCACCGTAGGCTCAAGACGATAGAGGGGGCTAAGCAAGATCATGGGTAGGGCAGGGGTCAGAACGATGACAAGGACCACCCACACTCATAAAAGGTTGTACTGCCCGTGCAGATGGGATGTCAATACAGCAACGAGTCCCGGTTCTTTGCGGATTTTACCCGGCCGGTTACCTAGGCAACGCACCTCGCTAAAACCCTCCAGCTTCCCGCGATGAGAGGAGGGTTAGGGAAGAGGACTGGGGATACCTAGGATGCGTATTATTCTTAATAACCCCACCATAGCCTCGTATTATGACTGATGTTGACTCTAAGAGCTGGAGGACCCCGCACGATCAATAGGCCAACTGCCGAGGGAAAAATGCCGCTGGCTTCCGGATTGGTTACGCGAACCTTAAAGTCCTCCAGAAGAACGACTGCGCGTTAATAAAGTTCCGGCTTTACGGCTGAGATTAGACCCTGCGCATATTCAGTTTTACAGCCGTGGAAATTGGCTGCCAATGTAGACGAAAATTCCGATCGATGTAGGGAGATAACTCGTACTCCAGATCCGCCCTCTTATTCCTTTTTGTTCCATGGGGTGGGAATGGGCGGGGGGTTATATACGGTCCTTAACCGAAAATTATCTTCTGTTTAATATCGAATGAACATACGGGATCAAAGTATAGAAATTCGTACGGTTTTGCAGAAATGTATGTATTGCGAACGTATGATAATACAAAATTGAGATACGAAAGGCATGTTATCATGTTATTATGTTATCGCGTGACACACGATTGCGAAATAATAATATTCAAAGAATGCAAAAAAGTATTATAATTTAGAAAGAGTAAAAGAACGAATACTCAATAGATTACGTAGTGGGGAAGGTCCTGACCGCACGTGTTTATCATCCTAACTTGGGCTCACCCTACGATGCCCACGTGTAGAAGAGAGAGTGTGCCGCGTGAATTCGAATTTAGAATCCAAGGCGGTATTCTTGTTTTTATTCATACTTCTAGAGTGCATGACATCAAACAGTTGCAGAATTTGTTACTTAACGTAACACCGCTACTTAACGTAAATAAATTACTTGAGTGGATCAAATGAGTGAACAATTTGATTACCGCATAAGCTTAAACGAATTGTTCGTGTGACTGTTGGGAAATAAATTTTTGATGGCTGATAAATCAATGCGTGCTGTTGGGAATACGGTGCAAAAATTTAAATCAAATTTAATCGAGTCTTATTGAAGTTCGTGTTGAGGTATTGATACGCAAATGAATATCGTCAAATTGTTTAAGAAAGTCAAACATTTCTGGTAAATCAATAGCTGTGTTTATTTTCACTCTCCTATTTTGATGCGTCACTCCTATCCGCCCTCTTCCCGCCACCCACACAACGTCCCCAGCGCCAATGTCTCCGTAACCACCACTACTCTCCTTTCACGTTTACATTCATTTTTTACGGGTCGCGAACATGCGTTGCATCGAGATAGCGACACACGACAGTGCACACACCTCTGGCAATTGCGCAGTTTTCGAGGTCACCTCAAGTTCATTATCGATAATAGCAGACAAAAACAAGCAGCTAGACCCGCCGATAAGTACGTTCTACAGATAAAGAAGTCCACTGCTACGGAATTACTAAATTACTGGTATTCGTTGCGACGTTGAAAACGCACGAAAAGCCCGTCACGCGAGAAAATGCATGAATTTTCTTCACGCGGTTGTGGGTGTAATAAAAGAATTCAGAAAAATGTTCACATCCCAGTAGACATCAAATGAGGAGGGGGGGGGGGGGGGGGATAAGTAATAGGGAACTTTGGAAAATTAAAAAAATTGAAAGACGAGTATCAAATAGTCATTGGGTTACAGTAATTCTCGAATCCAACCGTATTTCCATCAAGGAAATCTCTAGCAACGAGAGCGAAAGGGAAACGCTTCTCCGACGGGGCAAAGTGTTGTGTCTCATCGTTTGTGCAACAGATGGCAATAGGATAGTGTGCACATCTCGAAAGCCTTATGAAATGCTTGGACAAATCCTTGATTTATACAATTATACAAGATCTTTCACAGTATACAAAATTAGTCCAAGAGCACCTGTCCTTAGAAGAAATCAATAGATTGGTATCAAAAGTCCGGAAAAGAAGAATTTGGCAAAAACAGAGTAGCGTGACGCGACGAGAACAAATATTTGAGAGGACGTTGCAGCAGGCTGGGTTCGCGGATACAGAAAGTAGTCCGAGTCCCAGCTATTTTTACACGATTTCGCATTACCAACAGGTTAGCGTGCCGTTTCGCAGGCAAAGAGTGTGTAGGCCGAAAAGAAAAAAAAATGAGAGAGAGAGAGAGAGAGAGAGAGAGAGAGAGAGAGAGAGAGAGAGAGAGAGAGTGAGAGAGAGAAGGATAAGTACGGCCGAGCAGCCATTTCGACTTTCGAAAATACGACCGTCCGGGAAAACAATGTAAAAATAGCCGCGAAAGACTTTCTTCGCGAGGGTTGAAAGTAGCTGGACCCAAATTGAAGTAAATTATGTACGTAGCAAAGTACAGATGGGACTAACGAAAGTTTCATGTGATACTTCCCCTCCGTAAACGAGAAGAGCAATAAATAGAGATAGAAAAAAAGTGAAATGCTCAAGAAATAAAAAAGTTTTCATTTGCAATCACGATAGCCACCACACCCTCACCGACAAAGAAGTAGCATAACGAGCTCCGTATCAACGTATTATTGTTTTTTGCATAACGGCATTACGCATTAAGGGCGATAAAAACGAGCGCGGCATGTGAAAATAACAGTTTCAATGAAACGAAAAGAGTGCTCGAAGATCGGCCATTTATTTGCGTCGAATGATAACGGGCGAAAGTGTATCGCCTCGAGTCCACAGAGTCTCCTCGGAATCGTGAATACTCGACAATTGTATATGATGTATAAAAAGTTTTCTCCAGCTGATAAATTATTGTTACAAGAAAAGGCGCATATCCATTACGCGAAACGTGTATGCGAAAAGTTCGACACCCTTAAAGAAGAAGCGTGCTGGCCATATTGGACTGGAGTCACGCGAGGAGAATGCGTATGCAACGCGATACAAAACGTTTTCAGAATAAAGCAAGCGACATTCTTACAATAAAGGTGACATATGCTTGTGATTTTACACACAGGGTGTTACAACAGCCGCGAATAAAAATCAGGTACCAGGATTAGAGGGCGCCCGTGTCATATCATCATCATCATTATTATTATTATCATCATCGTTACACTCATTTTCCTAGTACTCGTCCCAAAAGCGTAATGGCTATACCTAAGAGTCAGATTCTCGACAGTTGAAAAAAGACGTTTGACATTCATTGTACGGTGAGACGATTTAGTATCTAACAATTCCTAGCGATGCAATAACGTGAGTGGCGAGCCAAGGTCGTGGTATTTTTAGTTAGCCAATGTTTGGTTGGCTACATTCAGCAGAGATAGAGGGACCTTGAATTTCGCGGATAACATCTGCGGCCTTATCGCCGGGGCCACTGATAACTTTTTCAGTACTAACCTAGCATAAACCAGTCGTTCAAATATTAAGCGACACGTCGCCAGACACCTGAATTTCTTCAGTCTACGGATATTGGCGATCGTTTATTTGTGGATTTTTAATCATTTATTAAACGCTCAAAGATTTCGCGACAGCATTCATATTATTTGACCGGTTACGTTAGACATTTTTATTTTTTCTGGTATTAACCTTTCACTATCGACGCGCAATATTGCGTTTTCTATCGTGAAAATTGGCACTATAGCAGCAAAGGTGTTCCCATACTAAATTTTTATTATAGATGTAATTATTATTCTACAATTACGTATCTTATAATAAATATCACAGGAGATTCGCGTAACTATTATTAAGTATATGTATTACATATACATTGACTTTCGAAGAGAGTAATATCGCCCAGAAGCGGCTATGATCATTCTCGTCGCGCGATACTTTTCCACTTAGGAATTGAGCCTGCGTTTGATAAGTCCAAGACTAGACAGGGACAATCGTCGCGTTTACAAACAATTTCGCAAACAGCTCAAAAGATATACATAGTCGCGGCCACGTAGGTTGCGTTATATAAAAAGATGCACGAAAGCAGCGCGATTGGCCACAGGATTCGCGATGTTACTAGGGTGAGTTCTCATTGGCGAGGAGGCACACGTTACGCGTTCCATGGTCAAATGGAGAGAAGAGGAAAAAGGGACAAATGAAATTATTCGCAATGATCGCGTGTGTGTGTGTGTGAGAGAGAGCGAGAGAGAGAGAGTGAGGAAGGGAGGGTAGGAGGCAAGAATGAAAAAAAACGTAAGAATGACTAATATTAATATTCGAGAAATATATTTAAAAAAAGTAAAAATGTATAAATTTGGTGTTGGGCATTTTTGGAGATGATTTCATTTACGTATTGGCTACTTTAAGCACTGTGGCTGTTTTCAGGTCTGTTTTCAACGAATTTTCAGCGTAACGACTGCGTTGACGGTCAAAACGCCGTCACATCAAACTTTTTCAAATTTTTTAATGCCAGGCAGTTGGAATTGTGATGGACTTAGAAAAGGTTGCGTTAGGTTAGGATGGGGTAGAATTCCAATGTTGTGATGTCCCAAGATAGTATTAAAAAAAAACCGCATTAGCTCGCTATTGTGAACGCTGCTTTATGGTATCCTGTCCTCAAACTATACTATCGGCAAACATGTAACATATACATATATATGTATATGTGTGTGCGTATATATATATATATATATATATATATATATATATCACTTAGAGTGATATATGTTTATCGATTTCAGCATCCCATCGCATCCTCTGCTATGACAAACGAACAAACCGTTTATACAGCTTGACGGGGGGTTGCCAACCCATTCCTAACCACTTGATGCAATCGACATTACAGATAATCTAAATTGTTATCACGTCGATGCTATCATTGACTGTACACAGTACGTTCGTGAAAATCAACATACATACGGGACGATGACAACACTAATACAAAAACTGGCAAATTGGACAGTACGAGCACGCCACGATAATAATAAAACAAAAGGAAAAAAAAATGGAACTTAACAATAGAGAGATAAATTACGCTATCGACTATCGCGTTGAAATGTGAACGCATAAACGATCCTTATAGAAGTTGGGTGTAATTCTGGTCAACTTTTTTCGTTTTCCCTTTTTTTAACGACAGTCACGTACAGGTTAATGTTAACTTTACGTATAAGCTAACGATGACTATCATCGCTCTGACATTATTTAGCGTGCACCTTCTTTCGTGTACGGAAAAAGGTGGCGGCGGTGCCAATCGAAGTTTCATAATCATTGTACAGTAATGCCAAACTGACGATTTTTTGTTTTGTATTTTGTTCGTTTTTTTCTTTCATGAATAATTTGGTGAATTTGCCAATTTTAGAATGCTATCGCAAACACGTCAACTCAACAGGTCCGCAAACCTTAGGGATTTTTTTTACAAGATCGATATATTATTGACGATTGTGTAATCGTATCATTAAATTTTTCACTTTTTTTTCTAAAGATCATGATTTTAGGAACAATTATGATCGAGGAAATACGGACCTGATTGTGACGCACGATATCACTCCGTAAACGTTATTCGCATGAGACAATGATAGATGCAAGCGAGATTCGTAATGATATTGTAAAGAATGATGGTCGCGAATGATTTGTATAAAAAAACCGCATGCCAATTAGAAGAGACTCAATTTCCGAAGCAGACAGTAGTGCTTGCACCGCAACCAAATAGAGATTTATTCATGTTCTATTTGCATTTTTTTAAATTTATGGTTTAGTTTTTTTGGAGTTCGTGTTTCATTTTTGCTATCTTTTGTTTGTTAGTTTGATATAACTGCACAAGTGGTACTTTCTCTATGGAGATTACAAGAAATTCGTGGCAACGAGATTGCACCGATACGAGGGACTTTATGGCAGTGTCGTTGCGACGAATTTTTCATAGTGAAAAAGTAAACGATAGTAGGCCAAGTTTTTTCGAATATCAAATCAAAGAATTCACCGTAGTGCTTACTTGGTTTTTTTTACTATAGAATAACTACGGCTCATCATTACCCAGTCTCTGAAATTGCTTTCTGTCTTAATCACAAGTAGAATCAAACTATGAGATTCTTTGATTTGCTCGGTTTCGACAATAGAGAAAAATGAGTTTTTCTCTTACCTTGCGAAGTGCCTGCGAGGTCCGGCGTCTGCAACCCGTGGCCAAGCCCTGGAAATTTCACTGCAATTACTGAAGTAGCAATGAAAGTCCTCAAAGAAGATGTAATTGCCAACAGGCCTGTACGCAACGTCTAAATCGGAATTGAAAAAGAATAAGAAATGGAAGAATGCGATAAGAAGAAAAAGCACGAATACTTGAGGCAACAGTTATTAATTATAAAAAAATATAATTAATAAAAAAATAAATAAAAGAGCAATTGAACAGTTACGAGAACATCATTAAAAGAACATTAGCAAGTGCTAACAAATTATGGATCCGTCTCCGTTATCACTGAATTTACAAATATCAAAACGTAATCGTCTGATCGTCAAACTTAACTTCTATAGGATACAGATTTGATAGATAACGATATCATCAAAACGTCTATTAATTCAGATTTGACCTTGGATTTAATTTTCAACAGAATTCAAGCATACGATTCCCTACGTACACCCTTATTTAAATATATACGATTAACGATCAGGATAATGCGTACAGGTCCGTGGAGCATTAATCGTGATAAGCGCTCTACCTGACAAGGGTGAATGGTCTGTGGTGAGTGCAGCCATGCTAAAATTGAAGCTTCCCGGCGTCGAGGTGAAGAGTTTACTCTCGGGCAGGAAATTGGGCGTCGGTGGGTGTTCCGGTTCCGGTTCGTGTTCGTTGCTACTCGCGGACGCCGGCGGTCTGTCCGACGCCGCCGCACCGGAGTCCGAGGAATCCTCGTTGTTCCCGGCGATGCCACCGTTACCCCCGGTCAGTTCCAACGGTTCGCACTTTATATTATCCGTCACAGGACTGCTCTCTTCGTTAAGACCATTCCCTTCGACCTTCGCCGATAGATGGTTATTCTTCACCATGGAAAAGTCTGTGGGTGTCGCGTCATTATTGTTGAGCGGCGGCGACGGCACCCTGGATCTCTTGATGTTCTCATCGTGAGGATCGGGGGTGCGCCTTTCGTTCCGACGTATCTGAGCCCGACGTAGTAGCTGCTGAACGGTGGTGGGTGTCGGCGTAACGGGCGTCGGTGGCGAACTACCCCTAGGGAAGCCTTCGTCAGGCAGTTTCTCATGGGAGGGTATATGGTTGCCACCAGCCGCCAGAGCTCGAACATGAGAAAGCTAGAAAAAAAGGCAATTGAACGGCAAATTAAAATGAATATTTTAAAATTTAATTATTGTCTATATCTATTTGTCCCTCTCTTGATTCGTAGGTCCGTTCTTATTCTTATCTATATTTACTTGACCTATGACAATTGGCCCAAGCTGTCTCGATAGGTGTACTGAATCGCGATAAGGCTCTCTCCTCTTTCCTCCCTCCTCCGTCACGCTGTCATCTCTCAATCCCTCACTACATTCTTTCTCTATCGTCCTCTCTCACTCTGTCCCTGGCACGGTATACTCTAGGACGATCACTTTGATAAGCCTCAATAAACGGACAGACCAAAAGACTGTGACGGCTTTAGTAATTTGCGACCAGCTGGACGTAGTCTTTTACTGGAATTGCGATAGAGATTCTATCTACTATGATTCCCCTCAATCAAACGCCTTTACTTCTCTCTCTCTCTCTCTCTCTCTCTCTCTCTCTCTCTCTCTCTCTCTCTCTCTCTCTCTCTCTCTCTCTCTCTCT
>JAYRCB010000401.1:436771-466557 GCA_036026315.1 Trachelus stipa
TCTCTCTCTCTCTCTCTCTCTCTCTCTCTCTCTCTCTCTCTCTCTCTCTCTCTCTCTCTCTCTCTCTCTCTGCCCCTTCCACCACCAAATTAGACAGTGTGTTTTGGAAAATGTCAACAGCTCTTGATAAGAAAAAGAGATTGTAGGAGGAGGGACAGCATTCAGATTTAAATTGAGCTCACCTCGTCCCTGTCCGTTTGGTCAGCCTGTTGAGTAAGGCCGGACACCCTGAGGACCTCTGCAGTTTTGAGGAAGCTACTAAGCGAACGCTGATGCACGTTCACTTCGCCGTGGTAGATGAACTCGACCAAGGCGTGGAGGTCGCTGAACGCCACATCCTGGAGCACTATCACCGGGTGTTTGCACGGTGTGCTCTAAGTTGAGAAGATACCACATTTCATTAGACAAATTGTGCTAATATTGTTATTTTTTTGTGCTCATATATGATCCGTGCATCCGATCAAGGAATAAAATGGTTTGATCTCTCTTTTTAAAAATTATTATAATAGTTTCTAGACGCACCTTGAGCAGCTCACGAAAATAGGGGCTGCAAGCCGAGAGGACAACCCGATGAGCCTTGAGACTTTTGCCGTCACAGGCCAAGGTGACGTCCACGAAGTCCTCGTCATCTCGCAGGTTCTCAAAGGCCGACGTAATGCTGCTCTGGTAATTGTTCCATCGCAGGCAAAAGTGTTGCGTATCTACCATCGTTATGTCTGTTCACCTGCAAGTCAAAATTTTCCAATGTATTATCATGGGGTGAAAAGCTCAGATGAGTTGACCAAGAGAACGTGCGTCAACTATTAAAAATAATTTCTCCTCACCGGAATTTCTCTAGGCGCATGACAAATGCTGATAAGCTGGCAAAGGCACTGATAAATACCGATAAAAACTTCTTTTAAAAACACTTGCAAATTGTGTAACTCTAGCGAATATATTCATCATACTGGGACTCTATTTAATAAAACTTTTTAGAATTTTTGTTCCCCATTTTCAAAATTTCTTTATCAAATACAAAAACAATTCCTCATTTACAACACATTTACATTTATGTATGTTACAATAAACTGTACAATACATTATAGTAATTTCAAAAAATAAATTTTATTTAGATCACTTCATACAATCGACTTCTTCATATAATCGAATCGAGTAAAGATAACCCTAAAAATTTGAAAAAAATACTATTTCACTAATATCTAAAAATATAGTACATTCTTCGCTATAGAATTAAAATAATCATACATCGAGCTGATAGGATCATCAGTCAGATAAGGGTATAATTAAAATTATGAATTTCAATGAGGGATTAGGTCAAGAAAGAAAACTAATAGCGTCACGATATTAGAGAAATAGAAATGATTCTTTCATGCAGTGGATATTTCTATTTTTTTCTTTCTCTTGTCAGTGAGTCAGCGGCAGGGCAGCATTGCAACTATAGTAACTACAGACATATTAACAGCGAGCAGTAGAGGCAGTAGAAAAGATAAAAGTGAAGCACGATAAAGTCTGATTACATCAGGCCTAAGGAGAGAGGAGCTCGCGCTAAAAACTGCATCCAGCCGTTTTTTCTCTTTATCCCACAGCCCGCAAAGAAAATTAGGTCGTCGAGCTGGAGCCCGGCCAGAGAGCACACGATTAAATAATTCTCCATTACTTGTAAAAGTGCAAGCTAAACGCGGGACCTCGATAATGTTATCGGCACTGCGGGAAGATAAAAAAAATTCTTAGAACTAATTCAACTCAGCCCGAGTCTTTTCGTAAATTTAGCCGCTATGCCGCGAGTCCAATATAGAATCTGATAATACTTTCTTATCGGTATACCCAAACTAGCCTTGTAGTTTACCATATTCTTTTACGAATTACGTGAAATAGACACATCCAATAATCTCTCGAATTTCTCATGTGGTCCCTTAAAATCAAAAAAATGTATTTACACCTGTTCACTGTACGCTCTTACGTACGCGAGTTGTTCGTTTGAATAATCCCGCCATAGGAAAATTCCTAACCTGCGGCCAAGAATACTTGAAATTATTCAACGTAAAAGTCGGTCCCACTGACAAGTGACTAGAAGAGAGTGAGAAGGGTGGGGGGGGGGGAGGGGGTGCAAAAAAATTGTCCTAATCCAAAAAAGCTCCAGTGCCACTCCCCCAAAAAATATTAATTTAAGACATTTTGAATCTAATGCTAATTCCACCTTTTTTTCTAATTAAAAATGTATATATACACACCTTTAATACTTAGAGAAATAGTAGTCGAAAAATATCGCACGTAGTGAAATCACGTGACAGTACTCTAGCACTGTCAAAAATGGCAAAACTATATGTATATGGCACTATAGTGTATAACCAAAAATAGAATATATGGCACTGCACACCGAGACGCGTCATTCCTGCGTACACCTATCACTCGTCATGCCGGCAAGCTAATGACCGAAACAATGAGACTCGATTTATCCAGATTTATCTGTACGGTGTAAGCTTGCAAAAATGCGCACTTCACATTACGGTTCTCCACGCAGTCACTGGGTCGGACGAAAAGAGGGATTAAAAAAGTGAGGAGACATGCACAGAGGCAAATGGTTATGCATACGTGCGTGCATAGGGGTGGGAGAAAGGTTAGGAGGATCCGGCGAGATCGGAGTAAAGAAGTGAGGTTGATTAAAGAAAGAGAAAGGGGAAGAGAGCGAGAGAGAGAGAGAGAGAGAGAGAGAGAGAGAGAGAGGGGGGGGGAGGCAGGGAAGAGATTCACTGTATAACGCGGGTGGGAACTTGAATTTGTAAAATGAGGAGGGGGCGGGATTTTGAAAAAGATAAAGAAAGAATAAACGACAAGAAGAGGGGATTAACGTGGGGAAGGAAAAGACAAAAAAATTCCGATCAGGTGCGTCGCACGTTGTCAATGAAGCACATCGGTGCGCGCGAAATCTGCAACTGCTACAAAGGTCAAAATGGCACTTAGGGGTGGGAGAAAGGATAGACAAATTATTGAAACCATTTTGATTGGTTTTAATGGCGTGACGTATACAAAGCGGTTCAATAAGAAAATATTCTACTAACAAGTGGGAGATGTGCAGGTGTTGATAGTAACGGTGGTGTTAGTGTTGCTGGAGTTAGAGGTAAGATAAGAGAGAAATGGTGGGTGACAGTCAATGGATCAAGAGTAAAGGTAGACTATCAAGGGAAATAAATATCAGGGAAGAATTCGAAAAAAAAATAGTAGCTGCAAAACGTGGTAACAATATAGAAAACTCAAAAGTATCACATAAAATGCACAGAATCAAATGCATTCCTTAAAGAGAACGTGCAACACAGCAATCAAAATGACACTACAATTTGAGAGTAACGAAGGAATAGCGTTATTAAAATAGACAATTGTGACAGTGGAATAAGTAGCCATGTTGTCAGGGATGAAGCATGCGTGAGGAGACGAGACAGCTTTACCTTGCGACACCTGCCAGGCTCATGTGCAGCGGGATTTCCCGTTAGAGCACCATTATACGTGTGTGTTTCGACGTAGCTGCGTGCGTTCGCATGGCAGCGACTTCGCAGTGAATCGCGTTTCCGAAAAACACTTTTCGTTTCGTTTTGATAGCAAGTTGATCAAAGATAACGGAAGGATATTCGGTCGTAGATTCACACACCGGGAAATCGTGAGAGAGATAGAGAGGGGGGCGGGGGGGGGATAAAGAGTATGTGGTGAATGGAGAAGAAAAGAAAGAGAGAGAGGGAGAGAGAGTAAGAGAGGTAACAGAAAATATGTCAGAGAGAAATAGCGAATGAACAAAGGAGCAAACGAGAAAGGTTAGAAAAGGGAGAGCAAGAGAAGAGAGAAAGAGAAGGAGGGAACGAGCGAATAAAGAAAAGAGAGACAGAGGGGGGGGGGGGAGAAAGAGAGAGAGAGCGAGAGAGAGAGAGAGAGAGAGAATGTGAGCGAGACAGTGAGACCCAGTATGTGTCGTGGTGCGAGCGAGTGTGGAGGGGAGGAAAGAGAGATTCCGTCGGACGTGCGAGCACAACGTTCCTAGCCGCGAAATACGAAAGGCTGCTGGTTGGGATTCTGCGCCATTCGTAGCGTTATATCCACGCGGTTGCCTCCTGTGGACGTCCTGCTCTCGCGTAACTACGTGTCGCGGTGGCGTCTCGCGAAAAAAGCGTGCGTGCCGAGACACCGAGCCGGGTCGGGACTAGCACGGGGGGGACCAGCGTTATTCTTTATCGGCGCATGAGACATCTGTCGTAATAAGTGTGGACTAAAAAATAGTGCGTACGCAGAGAGGTGGTGGCGGCAGTGATGGTGGTGGTGGTGGTGATGCTGGTGGTGGCTGAAGGCAGCAACGGTGGTGGGGGTGGTACCAGCTCGCGGTCCTCTCGCGAGATGAAAATGCGCAAAGCTAACGAGTTCCAATTAAAAATAGAGTCGGAATTTGAAGAGGCCTCCAGCCCCGCTGATGCCACGCCACGATCGATCCACGCACTTTCACCAGATACGATGCCGACGACGGAGTGGCGTCGGCACTGGCCACTTTTCGCACTTTTCACAGCTGCTGCTTCTTTTCTTTTCACGATGAGCACTTGCATGTCCGTAACGTAACTTGGAGAATCCTGCTGAGCGGACGATCCTGTCCGTTTTAAGTTGTAACTTGCCGGACATCATAGTCGCCCCTGACGTCGACTCGCTTCCTTTTCCATGCGGATCCCTACCACTTTTATTCTTCTCGTTTTTTATCTTTCTCTACTGTATATTGAGTCTCTCTCTCTCTCTCTCTCTCTCTCTCTCTCTCTCTCTCTCTCTTTCTCTCTCTTTCTACCCCTTCCTCCCCTCTCTCGCTCACTCTCTTCTTCTGGCACTCTTTGTCTATCTATCCGACTCTCTCTCTCTCTCAAAGAACGACGCCAACGACGATTTCTTGCTGCCGACTCGTGTCGCCCCACCACTACGACCCCACTCGATTCGTCCCTCAAAAAATCATTACGCCCTTCCGCGGGCTGCGCATGAACGCGGTTTTAATTCGCTACTAGAAAAGTAATGTATAAACCGACGGCGGACGTTGCTGCTGCTCCCATTACCCGCGACGCAGGAGCGTCGCTGCTCTGACGCGGATACGTCGCTCCCCTACTTCTCTAGGGGTGCCATTGTAATATTTATTGATTGGATTCAGACGCTAGGCGAGCGCGAAGCATCCGCTCTAGGTACGACTCTGTCCTGTTACTCAACCAGACGACTGTACCACACTTTATCTCTTCTTATTCTTCTTATCCCCCATTACCCTTCTTACTAGATACAATTTTCCTCACTCACTGAACTAATTTACCTTATCGACTTGCTTCATTTCTTTTGCTTCCTTTATTTTCAATTCACTTACGCAAACTTCGTACCTTCGCACTTCCTTCCTTATAACTTCCTTACGTCTCGTCGGTCTTCCTAACCTCTATTCTTAATGGCCCGTTTACTCTACTTTACCGACCGATTTTTTCGATCGTACAAGCTTATGTGCGCATCACTCCTACCCTTACCATTTGGTTCGAGCATGCCGTTAATTCTACCACCGATAAACTTCCTTATTTCATTTTTACAAAATATTATATCGTCATCTCACTAGTTTCTTAATATATATTTAATTTTTATTTTGCAATGAAACATCAACAATTTTTATTGGACAATGTGACTAACGGTCGCGGGACAGTCCTTGACCATGGATGTTTCTTTCCGTCAAAACAATCTTTGGTGGACAATGCAATTAGGATGTTTTCTATGCTCGCCGAGCTACGCTGACTCAGCCGACCTTGACTGCGCATAAAGCAGATTTGCAGCGTGACTGCTAGCTGCATTCGAACACATCTCTTTCATCCTAAACGTACTTCTCCGTCGTCGTAGGAAATGATAGTGTGTTGTGTTATTTTTCGTAGGACGGAGGGTGTATCGTGATCGCGACGTATAAGTAGTTACTAGAAGGGTAATATCCAATGCTGGAAAGTGGGTTATACAGAGAATGAAGACCAAGCAGCAGGTGTTCAAATTCTAGGGTTTGGTGAATTTTCCGGGTGAACGTGAAAAACAAAAAGCAGAACCGCCTCCCGGTTTCGCGAGCGTCACTCTCGGGTTCAAGGCTACCTTCTCTCCAACGGAGTTTACTCTCACTCTGACCCTCTTGTACTCTCTCTTTCTCTCTCTTTTTTCCTCTTTCTCTCGCTCTCTTTCTATTTTGCATGCTCTCTCTATCTCATCTGATCCCCTTTTCCCTACCCCTTCTTTACGCACGGCACTTCGTGAGCTCTCCCTCGGTATCTCTCGATCCACCACCTACCCTTCTACCATGATCCCATCCTCAAAAGTACGGGGGACCTCCCCACTCCGTATCATACCAAGACCGCGAAATTACCCCTGATACGCCATACGGTGGCACGCACGTGTTTATCATTTTCACATTTGCATTAGAATGAAAGCCATGTCAATGGATAAAAATATTGCCGGGACTGGAAAAACAAGCTTGAGTTTACTTCGGCAATTGGAAGATTTACCTTTCATAGGGTTGATTGATCTTACAATTAATGAATGGCCTCTTTTATTGAGACATCTATTCGAATACCTTTATTATATCCTATGTTAAAATCATTGAATATATTGAAGTTCTATTTAATAAAATTAGACATTTCTTAACCAGGAAATATTACTGGCACATTAGAAAAAAAATATCTTTTCCTGTATTAAGGTTAAAGAAATTATCTATCAACAATAATTCTCACAAAAACATCGATATCATATACTATTATTATAGATATCAAAATTATCACCAAAATTAATTCATTAAAATGAGAAAAATGCTTCACTCCATCATACCTATTAATCTTTTCAGTTCCAACTTGATACAAGAAAAAATCTGTTTTCTTTTCTTTAAGTAATACAAAAAAAAAATACTAAGCTGTTCTGGGAGCACTGTAGTACACATGTATCAAGTATAAAAGTTTCCTTAGTTTTTTTTTTTTCCTTTTAATAAATTCTTCACAGTTCATTCTAATGTGATCAGTGAGTTGTTTCTACTGACTATTACCAAGTCAGCCAGCTAGTTCCCCACTCGGTCTCTCTTATCCAGTTCTACAAGCTAGCCGTGCAGCCAGGAAAGCGAAATTGTGCCGATAAAAAATATCTGTTTAGGCCCAACGCGTAGATACACGAGTCGAAATGCACTTTACACACGCAAGTGGCAGGAGGTTTGGGGGGTTAGAGAGGGGGGTGTCGGGCCAGTGCACCATGGCCCACGCTCGACTCCCTCCCTCACATTCACAAACATTTGGTGGCCATTGACCTCGCCTGGGCTAACCCGACGGCAGCCAAACAACTGCCTATTCTCTTGGTGGCAATCTCTCTAAAGGCAGCTAAAATGCAGCGTTCCCCATGCGAAAAATTTAATCCTTCAAAGTTACCTTGATCTAACCATAGTTGGCGATCGTCAGCGACATCTGTACGCTAGACGGCGAACTAGTATTTCTCGGACCCAAAATGACAGCGGTCCAATAACGGTCGTCGAGGCCGTTCTCTTCGCGGTTTCGCTAATTTTTTTAAATAAAGGCACGATTGCTTGGTTTGAAATGCGTTTAAAGCGGAAAGAAAAAAACGGTTTGTGCCAGGGAACAAGAAAATTATCTACCCAACGACACGGATACCTCCAGTGTATGGTTTCAGCTCTTGGGAGGATTTTCTGGATGATTTTCTTTGTTGTGTGGCGAGTGCATGGATATGGGCTTACACACTACACTCCTACCTCCATTGGCTATGCCTACTGCCATGGAAACTGCTAGGGGTGCTACCTTTCAACGAGTTTAATAGAGGATTTATTTTGATCGTAAGCAGGGAGAATTATTCCTCTTTGAAATCTGTTTTAACTATAGAATTAATGTTATACTGCGTTCGCGATAAAGTCACAGGAGAATTTACGAAATAAAGAATTCAGTGGCAATTCCTTCTATCGGGATGAGTCGTTCGTACTATGTATTTCTATTCATAAGGATATGTAGAAACCATGCTAGACGCTATACCAAGAAATACGTATATGGAAACGTGGAAACAGACCGGAAGTCATCATCGATAAGCGATCCTTCGCCAAGGATCAATATGATTATGTAGAACCAAGACAGTGAGCGTGGAGCTTCTAAAACTGTCGTAGTTTAAAATAATGAAAATGGGTCAGGGCACGTATTTTTAATTGCACTCCAGACCGAAATGCAGATGTGAAGGGAGTCAATTCGCATGGACAGTGCATAGTTGCGTCACGCGACTGACTGCTATTCGCATTTCACTGTGCCAAGTATACTCGTATTCCTGTACACGTATGAGTACGTATATGCAGTGTGCGTCCACGAAACAAAGAACTAACCAAGGAACCACATGCCCCTTGCATAAATATCCTGCATATGCTCGGTTCGTCATAACTTCCTGTCATTGGAATCATACGTTCAGCTGACGAAATTAAAAAATGTAAAATGGAACAAAATCGAATGATACTAATTCCTGAGAAAAAAAAATTATAGTGTTACTTTCACTTTATTTACCCCGTAACAAAGATATTTCAGATATATGAAATATACTAAATGAATATTGCAAGTAAAAAAAATGAAACAATAGGATAAAATATCTTTTGCGTTGCGGGTAATATCAAGGAGGGGGAGGGAGGAGTTAGATCTCAAAGACGTAGCTGCCGTAGAACAAGTTACTCTCACTCTACTTCTGACAAGCTTCTCTCTCCCTCTCATCTCTTTCCTTCTAGCTCCCCCACTCTCCAACGCTGTTCAGCCCTCTCTTTACTCTCTTTCAAACATCCCTTCTATCAGCCTCCCTCCCCTTCCCCCCAACTTGTCGACCTAGGACGCGCAGGTCTTTCGAGAAATTCGAAAACCACGTGGCTGCAACTTGGACCTTACGGTTTTCATAGGATAAAAAATATCGAGGAGACACCATGAGTTACAAAATTTCTTAACCCTTCCGACCCACTTCCGTTTCTTGATATCTTTGACCCTTCTTATCCTTAAGCGATCTAACCTCCGACCTTCGCATTACCTATTCCTACCGAACTTGTCTCGTCTAATTTCAAACTTTTTTCCTTACTCGGTCGATTTCTATACTCGATTATTTAAGTTTCAGTGATAATTTTACAACAGTCGAATTTTATTATTTAGTCCCGATTCTATAGACGTAAAAGAACAAACTAAGGCATGTACAATACTGAAAGACTGATTATCTAGGATTTACAGTCGAATCGCAAGATCCGTCATATATTCAAGTGCCGACGTCCCTCGCCCCGAATGACATTCGCGTCATTCAAATGATCATGGCGACAGCCTCGAAATATGTTTTCACTGGGCGGAGTCTAATTTCAGAGATAACGTAATCTAGTTACTAGGCGTCTAATCTAATCGGCAATTACGAATTCTAGCGGGACACTATACATTTTTTCAAGAAATTACACGATTCAGTCTTTCGCTCTTTCATAGAAACAATCGCTGCTATCCATCAGTCGGCGCATGGTCGCGCCTAACTTTCAAGGGATACGCAACGCTGGCAACGCATCTTAAATGGATCTCTGTACATACATGCGGCAGATATATATATATATATATATATCCACGCAGACGTACGTAAAAATATGTATTTACAGTGCGTTGCCATCTCTTAAATGTTCGGACGTCGCAATGTTTGACGTTATACATACATATATACACTAATAAAGCATACTTTGGGGACAGTAAAACAGCAGCTAGTTTGAGGACAATGGTATAGTTTGGGACCGGTCCTCAAAGTATTTTCAAGATAATGCATGTTTTGAGGCCCGTAAAGCATCTGCCATACCAAATTTCATTACTTTTTTTGAATCCTAGACATTCGGAGTTGTGATGGGCTTAGAAAGTGTTTTGTTAGATTAGGTTAGGTTAGGTTAGAATTTCAAAGCTGTGGTGTTTTAAGGTATTAGCTAAAAAATTAGCTCGCTATTGTTAATGCCCCTTAATCGCATTGAAAAAATTTAAACAAATTTGGTGTAAAAGGACAGACCTCAAACTTCAGACTTCAAAACAGTTACATTTTCTCAAAATAGCCAACACGTAAATGAATACGTCTCCAAAACAGCCCAACGCCAAATGTATAGGTATGCATGTATAACGTCAAAGATTGCAATGTTCGATCTTGTCGTGCATCTAACCAATTAAACAATTATTCAAAGCATTATATTGGCATTTTAATGGTCAATCGTGACATTTCTAATTCTGTAAATATAAATGAATGATACGTAATTGAGTCATGAGTCTAATAATAAGTACAACAATAAAGATTATCCTTAAATCTTTAATTAAACGTGATCTTATATTTTTCTTTTTTTTTACTAAAATCTTTTACCTGTCCTCATGAAAATCCTCATATGTGATTCGGCGCGATACCAAAGTCTACCGCTCCTTACTTCATAACGTTGCCATTATGCACGTTACAATAGCGCGACGATTCTGCGTCGCAGGAGAACCGCTAGTATGTGTCGTGCATGCACATACAATATACACACATATATATATATATATATATATATCTATAAACGTATACTATACGAGGCACAGTAAAAAGACCGTGTGTATCATACAGTGGAGAGAGGGATTCGCCAGGGGAAATAGAAAGAAGGAGAGAAGCATGTATGTATATGGGAATCGGCACATAGAGGCTACGCGTCACTGGTAGAAGAAAGAAAAGAAAAGAAAGGAAAAAAAATTGAAAAAATAATATTGTGACGGTAGACGAATGCGTAGGGAAACCGGCAAACATTTGTCTGTCTGTTTGTCTTGTTCTTCCATAGATTCACACGAATTCTTACTTGTTCGCTACTTCCATATAAGTTCGTTCTAAAATCGTTATGTATTTATGGACGTACATTTTTATTAAATATATATGCATATTATATCTATTATGTGCCAGGGGGTTATCACAGTGCTATCAGTATGAATTCTAAATCCCTAATTCTAATTTCGAATTCCATACGAAGTAATCCTGGCTCATAAGGATACGTTTGTACATTTTAGCGAGCCCGAATCCGAGACCTATTTTTATTTTCGCCCGCATAAACTACTCTCCTTACACCGCAAGCGTCTATTTATACTATGCCATGTTTTCCACGGAGTCGGCATTAAGTGCGCACCGCCTAAAAATGCATTGGAGATATCTCTCGGGACTCTACTACTCATGCTTCTACTTCGCTACTCTGGTTACTCCACACACACACACACACACACAACGCGCGCACGGGCGCACGCACACACACAGACGTAGGCAAAATCGCGAAGTTTCCTGCGAACCTCACCATGTGTGAAATTTTCTCTCTCCCCCTCCTCTCTTTCTCACCAGTTTAATTTGTTATAAGGATAACGAGTACCCACACAGAAATTATCATCGTCTACAGAAATGCGTATAGGAAGAAGACGCACAACACAGGCCGAATAATAATAATATATCTCGAAAATCCTGATCCCTCAGTCGTGTCGCTTCTCAAGGCCAAACGTGCCCGTCTAACATAAGAGGTGCGTTCCTGAGCGTCACGGTCTCCATGGAGAATGTTCTGGTGCGAAGTGAAGGAGGCTGGCAAATCGTAAACGAGTGACAAAGGAGCGAAGCCAAGTCATCGCAGACGAAATGTTGAGAGTGAATGAAGATAGAAAAGAAGGAGAAAGAGATAGAGAGAGACAGGGGGGGGGAGAGAGAGAGAGCGAGTGGAGGGGTTGGGGAAGAAAGAGATTAGTCGGAATTTATTAATTGAATGAAAGTTAGGTTAGGTTAGATTAACGTAGAGAGTGATAAACGTTCATGACAACCTTCAGATCGATGGACGAAGCAGATGTGATATCTGTATGGAGAGTGCGCGATGTTAGAAAGGATATAGGTAAACGTGTCTGCCTGGTGTAATCCTCGTCTAGCGCTTGTCTAGCCGGCAGAACAGACGGCCGGCATCGCGACGCACGGACACACAATCACCCACTGGCACACCTATACTATAGGTCTCTCGTACGGTCGGAGGTCTATCGAGCACGTATTCGCAGTAGAACGACGTACCTTGGATCGTGGCGGCGAATCGAAGCGTGTTGTGTCTCGCGTTTGTCCTGCGTGGTGCCCTCGTAGTTTGTACCTCGGGGACTCGTCTCAGTCCTCACAACGGCACTCGTCCTGCAGGTGAGCTGCAGGCGAATCCAGTAGTGCATCCATGTCAGCAGGAACAGCTGGGAGGATCCTTATAGATGAACGGAAAATCACACGGAAACCTTCGTTTATAGTCCCGGCTAACTTTTGTTTCGCGTATTTATTGCGTTGTACTTTATTGGCGGTACACCTAATCGTCCCCGGTCGAGGTCTACGTCTACGTCGTCTAGGTCGCCCACAGATAGTCCACGTCGTAGGATCAATTATACGTGCCTGCCCTTTATCTCCCCAAGGTCGTTCGGATGGCTCCCCGTGGCACCTCGTGGTAAACGATTCGATACCTCGTGTATGTTTCCACCACGGTGATGTCCTTATCACGCGCGTCCTTATCCTCTCCTTCGTCCACCTGTCCGTTATACAGTTATCGTAACACAAGGATCCTTTCCGTGCTCGATCTTATCTTCCGGGGATATTTCCTACTATGCTGGATCCCAAGCCCCGTAGAAACGATCTATCGATCTTCACCGACTTCTATTAATATTTCTTTTTCCTTTGTACATATACATATATACATGTATATATATATATTTATATTTATCCACCTTTTGTTATATACTCGTCCTCGCAGAAACGAGTCGTTTCAGTCGTATGTTCGTAGTTGTGGTCGTGCGATGACACGGGGCTTTGGACACCGGGACTACCTAGTCGTAGAGTGATTGGGAACGCGACTGGGCAAAGCACTTGATTCGCGCGCGGTTCGCTGCGCCTCTCCCATGCAGTTTTTCGGGCGTGTGTTGGTAGAGCCGAGGTATAGTTACCGAAATGTTAACCTCGTGGAACCACTTTTTATTGAGTGTCGCAAAATTCATAGGAACCTCTAAAGAGAGGGGCAACGCCGCTCGGGGAAATG
Source organism: Trachelus stipa (assembly GCA_036026315.1). NCBI lineage: Eukaryota > Metazoa > Arthropoda > Insecta > Hymenoptera > Cephidae > Trachelus > Trachelus stipa. Next base: position 449,844 of record JAYRCB010000401.1, read on the forward strand.
AGGAGGGGAGTCATCGAGGAAGGTTCGGGCAGGGGCAGAAGCACGCGAGGGGTGAGACCCAATCCCCACCCCACGGTTCCTGGCCAATTCTGACCCCCCCCCCCGTCGTTTAGCATCCAACCCTCCGCTCCCCTCCCCATTCGCCAATTCTACCTCCCCTACTTCGTCAGAGCCACTGCCACTGCCATCTCATCCTCCAGAGAATGACTCCTACTATTACTACTACTACTCTTGTAACTGCTACTACTAATACTACTAGCACTACTACCAACTTCTACTCCTGATACTACCGACCCCTCACGTCTCAACCCAGTATGATCCCCACACCAGGGATCCATCCCTGGGAGGGAGGATCCTCCCGCCAACCCTCCGAGTATCCCTCCTCTAGTGCAACCCCCCTGTACTCTCGGTTCCCCACCTTCTACTCTTATGACCATCTCCCTCCTTGCCACTATTCCTCCTCCTCTTCCTTAACCTCATCCTCCTTCCCCTCATCCTCTTCCTTCTCCTCTCACTCCTCTGTCCCCACCGGCATTTAGCCCATGCATAGCCAAACTTATGTACAGTTAGCTGCGCATCGAATAGTCCCGCCGATTTTTCGAACTCTGAGGACAAGAGACGTTGGTACCGATGCTGACGCTGCGTGCATGCTTCAAAGAGGATACTTGCTGATAGGGTGAAGGGTGGACGTGTACCGATACTTCAAGGTTTTTGCTATTATTTCATTAAAAAAAAACATAAATATAGCAGTCAACGATACTATTGAGAAACGTACTCAATTTTTCTTAATCGTTGGTCAATCTGTTTTTATTGTGGTGCTTTTTTTTCTTTTACTAATGGCACAGTTCACTAATGATTATGAGATGTAGACTTTTTTTACCATCCTTTTGGAGATGCTCGGCTTTTTAACCTTCCTTTTTCGACAGACATCCGACATTTCGTACGTGGGAGATATGTAATTTAATATAGCACGCGACGTGAGAGTATCTTTTGACGTTTTCTGGCTTTTAGGTATAATTTCAATGTATATAAATATCTTGTGCAATACGAATTTACAAATAAGATATAAATTCCTGAAGTTTATGTCACAAGAATAGATAACACCTTTTATTTCACAAGTTACTCCACTCGCCTATGAGTGCATTGTATCTTATAAAAGCACAAAAATATTTGCATAAATTGCCATGTTTTTGCATATGAATCGCAAAATCTCCTAGCGCGTTCTATTGGAGAAATCAAAGTACAAGCTTGAACGCCATAAAAAAATCAAACCGCAATCAGGAAGTAAAATCTTACTGTAAGTCGACGTTTCTTTTTATCATCGTTTTGTTTTTAGCCAGCCATCGACAAAATAGCAGGACGTCGAATGTGGGTCGGCAGACGCACGAGCTAATTAATAATCTTGCAGGTCATTAGTGGACTTGGTTTGGCTCGTAGGTATCACTTTAATTGAATAACCTTACTTAATCAAAGAAACGAAATGCGGTTAAAGTCTAACATGTTTTGCGAAATAAAATTACACTTCGATTTTCATTATCGCCAAGGCCACATCGAGAATCATTTAATATATAATCATCGAGGAAAAATTATTGCTTTCCTAACGTTTACAATATTGCTAATAAGTCTAACAATAGATTACGACAAAACGACGCGACATTGTGACTATACGCAAAGATTATTATTATTATCATTATTATTATTGCGGTGCACACACGAAGGCAACAATATCGACGACAAGAAGGAAAGTCGCTCAGTTCGAGGAACATACGCGCAACGTAGAACTTCGTCATTCTTGTGCAAACAGAGTGCCCCATCAAGCCTCCCCCCCCGCTTCCCACCCAGTTCCCAGACTTCGCCGTGTTGCGCTCCTCTCCTCAATGAGTGAAAACTGCAGGAGCGACTATGCTCTAAAAATAAATCCTAAGGACATCGGGATAATAGAACAGGCAGGATCTGAAACTGGTTCCTTCTTTGCATAGCCATGCGAACTGGAGTCATCCTAGCATTTCGTAGTGCTATATAGAAAATTTGAGAAACTTCAACGTTGTCGTTTGGTATTCTCCATAGGAATTATCGAGATGTTACGATCATGGCGGGGTCTGTCCGTATGTCTGATACATTCATAGAGGATAATACAGTGCCCATCCATATATCGTTAGCTCTCCTAATCGTACCAGAGTGCATCCCACGCGACTCTTAGTAAGAATCGAGAATAATCTCGCGAGGATTTTAATGGGTGGCTATGAAAACCCGACAAGAGCAATATAATATAAGAATTCGATGAATAAAGCTCGATGACCCAAGGTCATCCAGTCTAGAATATACAGAATTGCGAGTAAATTTAACAAATGTGTAAGAATCATATAAGAGGGGAATAGTGCAAAACAGGAAAAATAACAAGGAAAAAAGAGACCGTAAGAGAGAGGAGTACAGCATGACTATTGAGTAAAATATATAAAGAAAGAAAGTATTCAAAAATGAGTATGACTTGTTACAAGGAGTTAAAGATACTAAATTGAATGACGTATGTTATAAATTCGCATATTTGATAAATATAAGGTAAAAAGTGAATAAAAGAGGAAATTTAGTGGTCCTTGATGAAACGTGCAGGATGAGGGCCCAGCTAGTCGCTAGAGGGCCATGAACCCCGAACAGGTTGGCCCCTTGGACGTTCACCTTGTGGGCCCCTCATGCCCCGAACTCACGGCATCCGAAAGCTAGCTACCCTATGGCCCACGCCTCCGAAGGGTCCCCCAGCCAACCAACCCCTCTAGTCCCTCAGTCCCCCAGTCAACGTAGCCTGCAGTGAGTCCCCACCTTACCATGTTCCTTTCGTAGGACCCCTTCCTTCTCAGAGCGGGCCCACAGCAGTGTTCATCTCATCGTCAGCCTCCCTTGTACTTCTTGTACTTCTCTGGCCCAACGAGATTCGCGTCTCGACTCACATGCCCACACTCATACGCCACTTCAGCAGTGTTAGATAATCTCTCGCGTTAAAAATCTAACCGCCTCAGGGGCTACACGTAAAAATTCCTCAAGCCCAACAGGTTCTGTCTTTAAAGTTAAACCTCCGCTGTGTTGATCGTCGCGCACTCCTTTGCACGTACTTTTACAGTGGACGTTACAATTTTTCCATTCTTACCACCTTTGAATTTCTTATGAAGTTATTCGACTCAAATATATTCCCTTGAAATTTGCATGAAACGTAAAAGGGAGAACTCTTGCGTTATTGCCAATCTCAATCGCACTTTAATGCAATTGTCAAGAAGGTGCAATTGAACTGGAATTTGTAGAACAAATAAACAATTTAATATCGAGGTTAGCTTATATATACATATATAGAAGCAATTCGACTGCATTGCTTGTGCATTTTGCAATCGGTATAAACGTAGATGCTTGCTAGTGCCGTGAGGTGGAGAGGGGGAGGGGCCATGACGACAGTCACGAAAGTTGCACTGTTTGCAGAATGCAACGGATAAAGAGTGTCAGCGTGTGTTAAACGACTAGAATGCGCAAAGCTTCCTAAACGTTCATAGAACGCGCTTAGGCAACCGAGGACGTTCCTAGCTTCAATTACGCTGACAATTTTGTGCAGGGTGCTCATTACATTAGCAACATAGCATCTGCCATTTTAAGTACGTCTACGTATATCGTCTAGCATATAATATACGTACGTATGTATATGTGTGCACATATATATATGTGCATATACATAGAGGGCTGGTGAGCCACGAATAAAATTATACGCAATCTTTTTCAGCCTCGTTAAGAAGACCAACCTTTATTATGCGTCGGTCCTGGCAATGTGTCACTGTCCGTCTCTACGTATGTCCGTCTGTCGGTCGGTTTATCTGTCTCTTACGTTATACGTCTACTGCGATGGACCACCAGGCAGCTTCTTGCTCGTCTGCGATCCTTCTGAATCCTTTGGCCAGGACACAGAACTTTAGATCTGTACAAGCAGCCTATTCCGCTTTGACGTTATTCGTGGATCCTGTTTCAAGAGATGGGAATTACATTTTTTTAATCCCTCTTCATATCTCTTTGCGTTTCTTAGAATTTTCTACATATCTGGATGATATGTGTGTAATGTACGCACGCATACGGTACACGTACGCACTTTACTATACTCTACGCATCGCGAGACACCGGAAGCTCCATTCATCCGACTGCGAGGCTCGCGTGCGATCCTCGCACCGGAAACGATAAGCCAAATTCACTGCAGGAAGTGCACACCCTGATGCGAATTATTAACCTTTATTAGTAGTATCTATAGGTATGTGTGAATCTTTCTGGCGACAGATCCGATCTGTTCAATTGTATAATTAAGTATTGCTTACAATTGTATGGGCAGTGATTGTATTGATTTGTGCTGTCGAGCAAATTGCATTTTAGATAGGCAGAGAATAAGGAGAAATGAAGAGCAAAGTTTACTAATTATGTATATATGTCTTATTTTCTTCCTTTCTTGTCAAACATTGTCTATTGTTTTAAATATGCATCTATTTTTATACGTTTACGAAAAAAATTGTTATAATATGAATTTTTTTATTACAAATAATTGTTGCTGAGTCGAGGAATCCAATTTTGATCGACACGTAGGTGGTAAGTACCGGCACGCTCCTTGATCTGATTTACCGTATATGCATGCGCGTTGCAGATGCAACTCTGCAAAACGCACACAGTAAAAAGGGAGGACGAGTCGAGTCGCGTAGTGAACAATCATGGAGTATTCATCGGATAAGCATAACGTTCCTTACTGTGACGCAATTTAAAATCGTTATGAAATCGACGTCGAGTCCATAGAGGCAATTTTTAGACTCCCGCTTGGCAGATTTTGTGACACCATTGCATAAATCGCATACATAACGATGCTGATACTCGTAAATTCATTGCGACGACTAAGGACGCTCAATCGTTCTTTGCCCAATCCCGATGATTAATGTAAGATCGAATCAATTTGCTATCGAGATACAAGGAAATTGATATTAATCGAACAACCGATTTTTGCTGTTCAATACAGTAGTTTTTTATAATTAGACGTAGTTCCGTAGTTTAACGATCATTGTCAATTTTGTGACAATAGTCTAGTTTTAGTCGCTTTTTTCAACTTCTCCAATACTTGTCTCATTTCTCATTTTTTAATATCTAAGCCAGCTAAATTTTACTTAGACGTTAGTGGTCTTATAAGAATTTTAGACAGCTATTTTCATAGACAAGTTAGACATATCCCATATTACTGTCAGACTCCAAATTGTTACTTGTATAGTATTGGCGAACCAATTTCGCAATGATTGACAGTATGTATCTCTTCTCTGTTTTTTTTTAATATGAAAGGAAACATGTAAAATCGTCTTTCGTTCTCATCGTGGGAATTCACGTGTGCAGATTTCTATATGTATAGTATATGTGCTGTTACGTGCATCGGTGCAAATTTTCGGCTGCCACGATGCACACACATCACTAACAAAACTGGCGGATACGTTTCGGGTTAATAATACGAACCAGTAGATGTAAGATAGTTATAATTAGGCTCGCATTCGGTCTAGCAACAAGCAGGTTACCCATGTGAACTTCCTTCGGTATTTTGGTTCGTCCTTATGGTCGCGTTTAGGACCCGTGTATACATTTAGGAAATAAATAAATAATTTATGATATTTTATAAAAAATGTACATAATACTATTCATGAAAAAATTTTGTATTACGATGTATCCCATACTACTCTTAGACATAGTAATTTGAAAAATCTAAAATTTGGAATTACAAAGGAAATAAGAAATTCGCAAAAAATATTTTCTATCAAAACGTATTCCGACGTATATTTGACATTTGCTCTTTCACGTCACGTGGTATTCAAATGCAAAATAAAAAAATCCAACATACAGAAAATTGGCAATATGTAAATCACACAGGATTATCAATTGGAGTCACAAGTGCGACTTAACGTTGCAACTGGTAACTTTTGTCTGTTATTTGCATGGTACGATGCACTTTTTATGGGATCTACGTAAAGTCGAGCAAGCGACAGTGTCTGTGAAAAGTGGGGTGAAACGCGTGTTGCAACGGGTGCGGAAAGGAAGGTTAGAGGAGCTGTAGGCGGGTTGTTGTAGGACGCATCGGATTATAATGAAATTCGCCCAGGCAACGGGTAAGGTAAATAGTGCATTATTATTTATGCACTTTGTTTGCCAAAATTATGTATTCGCGCTCGCGCGTCGATTATTATGTTTCGGTTAGTGGATCTGTTATTTCAACGTTTCGGAACGTAGGTGATTCAAAATGTTATTAATGCTGCAATGCGTGGCGAGCGACAAACAAAAATAATTATTATTTATCGTCAACGATTTCCGTGTTCGCGAATCCCAACGAAATAACGCGTCGTCGCTTCAGGTCGTTAATGCACCCCGCTTGGCCAATCAAAAATATTCAGTTAACTCGATTATGTACTGGAAACCCGTCGGATTTTCAAATGCGCGTAAGCTTTATTTTCCCTGGATACCACCCCTTCGTTTTTATGCTATACTCATTTTTTTCAGTACCATAGCAATCAACAAACGTTCTCATATTCAATTCACTTTGACGAACAACACCTGCTTCCATGAAACTGCAATATTGCATACACGATCCACTAGTAGTAAAAATATGCAAAGTACCTGCTATATCAGTTAATGTCTATATCTACAGTTAATAATCCTTGTTGCTTCTCTACGGTAGCAGGACGAACTATGCATTCGAAAAGTGCATCTTTTTTGCTTCCTGATAGAGGACGCTATGTGACGGTGAAAAATGTTTCTTTCGAGATTTTCATGTCACCATGTTCAGAATGTGCCAAAACGTCGAGAAGACACATTTGGAGAAAATGTCCCGATGTGTGTGTGTGCGCGCACGCGCGCGTGTGTAATCGCCTCCCAAAATCAAACATGTATAACTCGAGAACGGTTTTAGCTACAACTTCCAAAATTTTCAGACATGTGTACCTCTATATTTCCTTCGTTCACTATAATTTTCGTCATGATTCAAGCTGCGGCTCGGATTTTATGTCGTTTTCAAATTCCTCAAAAAAGGACGATACTCATTTAAATATTATAGTTCTTGTCAAAGAGATTTGTATTCAAGGTTGGTTGGTATTGCATTTGGGTCAAATCCATCAAGAAGTTTTGATTGTATGATATTTTGATTTTTTCGGAAAATCAACTTTATCGCTGTAACTAGCACTTACTTCAACGAATCAAATAGCAATTCTTTGCAAGTATGAATTATCATCTAGCCGTAATACATATGAAATTTGACGAAGATCGGCCAAGCGGATTTAATTTTATAGCAATTCAAAATTTCGCGGTTCGGTAGTAAATGAAGATTCATCTATGAGGAAGTCAAATATTAAATAAAAATGAAAATGCTTCCTCATATAGGGACTTCGAACACTACTTACGATTTGGAGGAAGCAAGTTGCAAGTTTCAACTTGCGGCTTGTTTCTGTTCTTGTCACTGCCGTTGTACCACGAGAAAAATGCATTCAACGAATTTAACATTCAACGATTTAACGAATTCCATTAGAATAGTGTATAAGAGAAGACGCGTTAAGTATAAGATTTGTGTTTGAACATTTCTGATTATATGATCTCTGGGTGTAACCTGTTGTAGCTACATGTGTATATATATATATATATATATATATAGCATATTATATATTCATTTATATATACATATATATAAGCTTCTGATGTCTGATAAGTGATTTTTATAATTTCCAAATAAGGCGGTTGTTGAATGGACAACCCGCGTCCCGCGTGCGATTGTTCCTACAGATCCTAGGAAGGTGGGAAGATTTGGATATTGAATATACATCATAAATCGGTTGCAGCGTCTTAGAAATAAGGAATTGTCGATTACTTAACTATGTTCCTACTGCAATCTTTGAACCTTTTGATATCTATTGTATTTTTTCTATAATTTTTATTAATTTTTAATTTCAAAATCATATATATAGCATAATTTGATCGTTTATGTAAATTAAATTCATAAATCGTGGAGCGTCGAATCGTAATCCTTGGATACCAGACTTGATTTATTGATAATTTATTGATTGATTTATGTCACATTGATTGCATATTCATATTTTATAATATGATAAGTAATTTGTAGTCGATTTTTTTTATATCATACACATATGAGTTGTGATAATAACACATTTTTCGTATTATAGATGTATCTCTTAATATGGAATTAAAAATTGCTATTGTCTATACCGAGATAAGGATCTTTGAAAATAAGGGCTCCACCATCGTGCTTCTTGGGAGATTTCAACGACAGGATGCAACGAAACAATCGTACACCGTAAAAATGACTCTTTTTCTTCATTTTTTCTTCTTCCTCTTCTATTCGCTCTTCTTTCTCTTTATTTCAGTTGGTTTTTTTATTTTTACAACGACACGCTTCATCAGCCAGAAAGTGTATTGGAGTAACGGACATTCATTTTTCAAAAGGTCAGTAACTACGTTATTATGTTAATTTAGAAAAAAAATGTCTTCAAGAGTAAAATTTGTAATTTAATATACATGTACAGTAATGAGGTTATTAATAGCCAACGTAGAAATAATGGGATGTTTTAAAAATAACGTATGCACTGTCGTAAATGTAAAATTTATAAAGACTAACGAGAAAAGATGTCAAGGTGTCGATACAAAGGCGTCATTTTTGAAAAGATCAAGAACCTCCTAAACCGCCCGTAGTTTACAAAGGGGGTCCACTCATTTTCGCGAAGAACGAGTCACGGCTATTTCTTTCTCAAATCAAACATTCTAGAAATAAAGTTTCAACGCTCTGTGCTCAAGGCACGTGTACGAACTCGACATCGCCAAGCGACGCACTACGCGAAACGAAAAATCGCGGACCTAGAGATTAAGGCCATTGCACCGAGTAACAATGGCGCTATGCACATTTATTAGTTGCAGAGTATATATGTGAATATTGTACTTAATACAATAATCAAGGGCATTCAATAGCAGATTTATTCATTACCACTAATCGATTATATTAAATACAAATATTTTTAATTAACAGTCTTTTTAATGAAATTTAATTAAATATTTTTTAGGAACATTAGCAAAAATAATACATTATTACAAAAAATCTATTATCTAGCATAGGATGGATAAATCATATTGATCTTCATCTTTCAGTGCGTTAAATAAATTATAATAAAGCTTGACTAAAGGACAACTTTCGACTCGTGTTTGAAAACTATTGGAAACTGGCCCTAAGTCAAGTTGCAAGGGCAATGCACCAGCGATGATGGAGATGGGGTTTCGCGAGCTTGTGGGCAGGTGGTCCTCTTCGGCTCAAAGAACTTTTGTAGGGCGTTGATCCTCGCGAGGCTGAGAAGCCCAGCATCGCCTGCCGAATGAATTCTAGAGGAGCGTGCAACTGCGCGCAACACACGAAAGAAACCAAAAGTCTCAACGGCAAACTCGAATCCCGGCACGTAACCTCTTGTGAAACCGATCAGCGATTCAAACCGACTGAGGAACTCGACGACGGTGTGATTCTTATCAATAAGATCAATATGTAAGTCTAACATTTTAATATTATAGATTCTATTTTATGGATATGTACAATGTTTACACAGAGTCTGTGATTTTTATATAAACGAACTGGACAAACCAGTAAAACGAAACTGTTAATATATTTCATTTGAATGAATCACATGAAAATATTGATATTTTCGTAGAATTTATTTCTTCAAATGCAAAACTGTTTTTGTTACATTTGAAGTGGCTGAACAGCGCAGCCAAAATGCGTCCTAAAGGGCTGAAAAGGGAGTATGGCAAAACAAGCATAGAAGAGGCCAAGGTCTGAAGAGTGCAGGAGTGCAGCAGAGGAGAGAATCTAAAGATGAAAAGAATGGAGTAGACTTAATAGTAGTAGTAGCTATAGCTGTAGTAGTAAAAGAAGAAGTTGAAGCAAAGGCGAAGAAGAAGGGCTTCACGGTGCCGAGTAGGGCTCGTATTGCATCCATCGTTGCTAGTAAGCGGAGACGATTGCACGTCTTTTTAAAAAAAAAGTAAATGTTTAAAAAAAGGTGCCACCGAAAACCGCCTAGCGATTGCATTAAGTAGGAGAGGCGGCGAGAGGGCGATGGTTGTGAACCAGGCAGAAAGGACCGGAGCGAGGTAAGGGGCGGTAGCCTCTAGAAATTAGGTTGTTGCACCGGAGCCAGAGTAGGGAGGCCCAAGGCCCCTGCACGACTTCCCCTCCGTGAATTTAGGCCGTTGCACTTTTTGGTCGCAATGGTGGGGGTCTAAATAGGAGGATTGCACGATGGGGCATCGTGGGTGGGGAAGTGGATAGTGCATTTAACTGCAGTCGAAGGAAGGGGGCTCTAGCACCGAGACAGGGCCACAGGACTCTACGCCTCCTTTTCTTTCTTTTTCTTCTTATTTCCTTTCTTGGCTCCTGCTCTTTTTCACTTTTCACTTTTTACTCTCTTAGAAACTCTCGAAAAGTTATCACGAAGGTACACGCGCCTTTTGATATGGGACGATATTTTCTGCATCGATGATTATATTGCACCAAGTGGGATACTGCTGTTCTTTGTCGATTACTTATTCACTGATTTATACATATATTTTTTTTTTAATCACGAGGAATTCGCAACAAATAAACGGCTTTTGAAACGTTTCCGATCGGTTAACGAACCAAAACAATCAATAGACTTCTATTATTTTGTGCTCCTCCGTGTCAGTAACAGACTTTAATCCATTATTGTCCGAAGTTCCGAAAAATGTCGAATTGTAAGTTTTGTATTTGAACAGACGTAATTGTTAGCGATTAGTTACGCAATTCGTCATTACGAGTCTGTATGTCGAGTTGAATAAGATATTTGAGCGAAGAGGGTTTAGATGCATAATTGATAAAGTATGAAAGCATTTCAGAGACGACATCCTTAATTGGCATATTTCGCTTGAGATATTTGCAAAGAAGTAGAACAAATAATATCAAGCTAATTAAATCGTTGCAAACCATTGGTTGATCTATGACGATTATCCGAAAAAGCCTCTCATAGAAAATAACGTATATACAGGCATTAGGCTTATCATAAATTCAAATAATGATTATCATGAAAGAGAATAGCACATTAGTCACTTACAAATGATCCTAATGATCGATACCGATCGTAAACTTCGATACTGCATTGAGTAACAGAATTAAAGTCAAAGGTGAGTTTAAGGTAATGTATCTATTTTTATACAGTATTAAAAAATGATTGTTATTCTGTCTACCAGTGAATAAAGAATTTACATATAAAGAATTCTCGATTTCGGAAAACTATTATCATTGCGCGATAGTCGTGGTTTCAAGAATTTAAACTACGCAACGTTTCTTATCTCCGATTAGAGAGAGAGAGGGACAGGGGGGGAGGGGGAGAGAGAGAGAGAGAGAGAGAGAGAGGGGGGGGGGGTGGAAGGACAGCGTGAAGAATAATAAGGGAATTAAGAAAAGAGCGAGAGAGAAAAAGAGAGGAGTCGGACAGCGTTGGGCCTAACGAAAAGTGGCATTCGCCGTCTTGACAGAATAGAGAGAAAAATACATAAAGAGAGATCTTTGCGCATGGTCTGAGCCTGTGGTGGGCGCTGAGCCTAGGTAAAAAGAAAAAAGAATGACCGAAGGCGGTTGGAGAATAAATTGCATTTAGGCCGTTGCACCTAAGGTGGGGAGAACATCCACAGCCGACGATGCCGGTTCTATCCCTGAAAAAAGGGGGCAAGTGGGTCTAGCAACTAGAGGGGAGAGTATAGAGAGAGCAAGCCGCTGGTGGGGATTGGCTTGTTGCACTGGCCCAACTGCATTGGGCGGTTAGAGAAGGGTATGGTGGACCGGGCAAATGCGGGACTCAATGCATTTTGGGACTACGAATATGGACTATGGTGGGGATGGGCCCTAGCAACGAAGGGAAGCGCCTAGCAACGCAGTGCCCATGTCTCTGGTGGGGACCTAGCATGTATTTAGGTGCATACGGGCATACAGGTTCGGGCCCCCAGTATGGGCCCAGAAAGAAAGAATCTTTGGTGGGAGGTAAGTAGGGTTCACGGGAGGTTTTCGACTCCATCGCCCGGAACCCTGTTCATTGCGGCTAGCTTCAGTGGTTCGCAAATTATCAAAAAAAGTCCTCATATTTATACGAAGAACGTTAATATATATTGTTTCGTCGAAATTTATCGAAACTACCGGCAGATGGCCCACGAGCGAACGCTATTGACATCTTATGAATCCTATTATCACCATCACGACGGTTCACGCCGTTTACTGTCCAACCAGCCTATCCACTTCAGGATCATTGTAATGGAATGCTCGTGTATCAGTCTACTGGGAATTGTCAGATAAGTACACGGTATTATCTACTCGTTTACGCAACGCCCTTTGCGTGAGCTTCCCGTCTTTATTGCGTGATCTGTTTTCCCCAAGTGGAATTACAACTTGTTAACGTGTATACAAGGATTCGCATTACCGGAGGAATCCATCAAATCCTTCGAAGGATCTGGAAGATTGGACGGTACGTGGTTCAAGAATGTACAAAAACGAAAAAAGGTGTCCAACCATTTTGTACCCTCAGGATAGTTTTTCTAATCGACCTCATTATCTTTGCCGTAACACGACATTTTGCATCCACGAAAAAGTTAAGAGAAAGAAACAAAATAAAAACGATTAAAACCGTGCATCGGGAACAAGAAAAAAATCTGGAAACGCCATAAATAGTCAGGAGCCATTAAAAGACCTGTAATGGGAAGAAAGTTGCGTTTTGCAACTTTACTGTTTTATGTCGTCCATAAACCGTATCGGCAAAGTTCAGATGCTTCACGTGATCTTTTCCTAACCTGTATCGTCTCCCTAAATTCTTTGGGATTTCATTACAAAATTAACTACAGCGACACTAACGGCGCAAGCTTTGTCCGAATGACGATTGTTATGATTATGGATAGACTGCACGATTAATTGCACGGTGTCACACATAAACGAACAAAGAGTAAAAATGCTAGCACGCGAGCCGCATGTTATCTGAGATTGACTCAGCGATAGTTAGCGATAAGTCATTCAAGTTAGCAGTCATGAAAACAGAACCTGTTTCCTCCTTACTACCGTTCTTCTATTTCGCTCCGTATTAAATATCACTTGGAGAATAAAATCATCAATCAAAATACGCTTCAATCATTAAAATCCCAATATTATAATATAACGATGTAAATCGTAGTAAACCTAATGACCCCTAATTATGAAAAAATCCTTAAAATCCTCTATCACTATTCAACATGATAACACCTAATTTTGCCCATACCGAAACAAACTTATGTAATGCGGCCTTACGCATTTTCTAAAGAATCTAGCCCCAACCTTCTAATCACTCAACTAGCGTGACATCCCTTAAATATTTAACCGGCTAACGGTTAACGTGCACGGGACAGATTGAGACTTGCCTAACCTGACCCAACCCAATCCCAAGACCCACAGTCAAATTCTAAGTGAAGCAACCCCCAAGCGCAGCCAGACCGAACCTAACACAATCTAAACGAGCCTAACCCAGACGTGACCCAAGCTCGTGCGCCGTTAAGGCAAAAAGGGTCGAGGTCGTCACAGGCTTAAGGCTTCCAGATCTAATAATCGAGTAGAAGGCACGCATTGGGGTTAATTTGCGGCCGAGCAGGATTTCCTGCTAGCACGAATTCGACGAGCGGAGCAACAGGCTCCCGAGCCTGCCAGGACTAACCGGTCCCATGAAATATGTAAAGGACACACAGGGCTGTGTCGCGAACAATTCTCTAGAGGTTTTTGCCCATGACGTCTTATATAGACTGTTTACAAATACTAATATTAACAACTCTTGTGTCACTATACAGTAAGTTGTTATATGAGTACCCGTCTAATATCAATACTAAACGTCCATTAATTTTAACGTATGTCATCATTTAGGTAATTTTTTAAGTGAAAACTTCTTTAGCACCATTGTGATTTGAAACTCGATGAAACGAAAATGCGGCACTAAAAAGAGACAAACGTGCATCTATAGGATTTAGCCTGCATCATAGCCAGCGTGGTGTAATGTTCACGTGTATCGTTTTTTTGTGAATATTTTTATTTTTATCATAAGAGACTCGTGTCATTTGTTAAAATTGAAAACATAGAGTCTGAATAATAAAATCTAAAATAACTTTTAAACTTGGCACCAATATTATAATAAATAAACCCTATAATTATCCCACTCCTGATACTGCATTCGTCTCATCCTCTCGCTGTTTAGTTTTCTGAAGGTTTCACTTCTACCGCGTGTGAACTGCACAGATGTTTTTTATATGATGATGTCGATACGAATCTACGTCATTGGTCTGGTTATTTCATAGAAATTGTCGCAGAGAGTAGGCAAGTAGAATATTATTATCATAAGGCATTGTACATCTAAATTTGATTCACAGTTGTACTGATATAAAGCCATTGTTTGCTGTGCTACGGAAAATATTGTTCAAAGTACCAACGTAAGAACAGCATTTACGTCATTCGAACCATCGTTGTTTCTGTATTTCATTGGTCCATTTCTTCTTTTGGAAAAACAATAAACACTTTCCTATTTGGAACCTGCTTATGGTGTTAATCCTTGCATGCACTAATGGGTATCCAAGGATTAGAGGAAACATTGGATCAATGAGATTTAATTTAAATATAAGTTCAAGTGCAATATATATATATATATATATATATATATATATGTTTTATTAAGGGCTAAAAATATCAGAATTGTTCCTAGATATTCATTTAATTTGACCAACGCCCTTCTACATCGGGATCAAATGTCAAAATATGGCGAAGCACTATTATGGGATAAGGTACTAGGAACATCGTGGTAAAAAATTATAACTAAAAAGGATAAAATTTACCTCGCAATAATTTCCTGGATTTCAATAGCTCCCTAATTTTCTTTTATCATAACCAATATGCTAATAACTCATTATCATTATATGTATACACAGTACTATGTAGATACGCGTAGCACATGTATATACTCATAGATACGCTTTTTTACATGACCAAGTAGAATCCTAGAGCAGTGTTTACATAGCGAAAAAAACCCTAGCAAAAATGAATCCAATTTACCCAGAAGCAGCACAGTATAGATGATACCGATAAGAAAGACGACGTAAAGTCGATGAACTCTGCCATAAATCAAAGGGTCAGAAATCTTAGTATAGAAAATATCCCTAGTAAGGATAAAGTGTAGAGTGGGACAAGTATTATGGATAGGAAGAGTTTCCAGTATGGATCCTTCGTTACTCCCAAGCAGCATCCCTATTCCTCCCACCATGAACGCGACTCCAGGATCCGTCTCTTTGGTAAGGAGACCATATTTCATAAGACTGTGGCTGGCTGGCTGCTTTCCTTTCCTGCTCCTCTTTCTACTTTCCTCCTTTCCTTTCCTTTCCTGGCTCCTTTTCAGTAGCCAAAGCCGAACCAGCAAGCTCTAGCAACGTAGCAACGTGGCCACGTAGCAACGCTTGCGCGACCCGCTCCCATCTCGTCCTATCCAATCCCATGGCCCACCGGCACAGCAGCAGTACTGCCTGCCGCCAATGTAATGTTTCTTTTATTGATTTTGCGGCGACCTGCGGAAATTACAGCCGCCTCAGATATGCACGGCAACACCGTTTCTTTACCTCGGTGTGCGGCATTATGCAAGGGAGATCCTAAGTCCGGCTTCGATCACTATTCCCCATCTCGAACTTGTTATCATATACATATATATTATTTATCGAGCTTTTTTATGTTTTTGACAAATTTTTGTTTTTGTTAAATATAAATTTACTTTACTTTATTATTACTATTATCATCATCATCATTAGTACAACATTCATATCTCTTGAGACAGTCTTTTGATATTTATTTTATTTTTTTTTGATTGGTGAATTTATAACAGTATGGATTCGCTTATTAATTAGGATTGTCTAATTTTTTGTAGAAACTTTTTTAAGTCACTTTTGTATTATTTAGTATCCATGCGCTTTAAGTTATCGACGTGTTACGCTCCTGACTATACTATTCGTCTTTGTTATCAGTTATCAGGAATCAATCCAATCGATATAAAAAAATAGGAACTCTTGTTCATTGTTTAGTTTTCGTGTTAAAACCGTTGCAAGTTATTTGACAATATATTAATTATAACATTTGATAAAAGTTACGGATTCAATTCCACAAGATCCTCGTTTTGTAACCACATTTGTATGTATTAAGACAAAAAAAGTTGTCACTCATAGAACAGTAAAATAATGAAAATTCAAACTTCTGTCGCATGCTCATTACAGGTATCAGTTCACAAATGTATAATAGAATAAGCGGTTCGAAAGATCCTGACTGACCTTCTCAATGACAGTCGTTGGAGTGAAAACGGATACTTCCGGCATCAGCGTCGATAGGTCAAGGACGTTCCCACGGTTTTCGAGGTCAGGATAGGTTGACAAATCACCCTCTTCAGGGTGAAAGCCTGTAAAAAAATCCGGAAACCCCTTACGCCTACCGTACCTCAGGCCATTTACCGCCCTGTTCCTTCTATCCACATTCGATTTGCCTACCGGACATCTTCTCCCCCTCGCCCTCTACACTCTCTCTCTCTCTCTCTCTCTCTCTCTCTCTCTCTCTCTCTCTCTCTCTCTCTCTCTCTCTCTCTCTCTCTCT
>JAYRCB010000401.1:474646-493834 GCA_036026315.1 Trachelus stipa
GAGAGAGAGAGAGAGAGAGAGAGAGAGAGAGAGAGAGAGAGAGAGAGAGAGAGAGAGAGAGAGAGAGAGAGAGCAAAGACTGATGGCGTCAGTATTCAGCAAGGTGAAGGTGGAAGGTAGGAAGGTGACAGAGCAGAGTGGAAGAAAAGGAAAAAACGGCAAGTAGATAAGCAGATAGGTCGACAGACAGAACTAAAAGCCAGTATAAGGTAAGCGGACAAGCAGAGCCAGTAAAC
Organism: Trachelus stipa; assembly: GCA_036026315.1. NCBI lineage: Eukaryota > Metazoa > Arthropoda > Insecta > Hymenoptera > Cephidae > Trachelus > Trachelus stipa. The sequence goes on from JAYRCB010000401.1 coordinate 474,883, forward strand.
GCAAGTAGGTATAGGCAATGGTGAAGGCCCCGTTTTTAATGCGAACGCCTCGGCACCGCGAGCTCTGTGTTTTACATAGTCGAGGGTTTGTTCTCCTCTTTTTCACAACCCCTCCATTGGGAACACGCTCACCCCCGTCCCGCCGTAAAAGGGGCCAAAGACCTTCCCCGCTCCTCTTATTTCTCCTCTGGCTATACCTACTACCTTGTTCCGTCTCACTCCGCAGCATTATCCTGTACTTCCCTTTTCCACCCCCTACGGCACCATCAGCAACCACCAGCGCTACGAGCCTCCGAGCAAAGAGGGAAATGAAAGCGAAACTGTTCAGCCAAGTCCCCCACCCCCTCATGGCACTGCTGCCACCCTACGGCACCCCTCTAATTTTTCCACCCCTTTCACTAAAATTAAAATCAATAGTGGCACCACGTGCCTGGCGACCCCGCCAGAAACACCACCCTTATCAACCCCGACCCCTTCGAGCCCGAACTGTTTTAAAATAGTACCCACGTTGGTACTTCTCTCTACCGTGTATACTCTCCTCTTTATTCTCTCTCTCTCTCTCTCTCTCTCTCTCTCTCTCTCTCTCTCTCTCTCCCTCTCCCCCTTTCCTCCTCCCCGTCTCTCTTTTTATCTTATGTTTTTGTATACATTTATATACATTCTATCTTTATCGGTCAGATTTTATCTTCCTATAACTTGTCTTTCTCTCTCTTTATTTCTCTTTCTCTCTGCACTCTGCTGAAATTTCAATAATCTCGTATGGGAACGCAGCTGCCAAGGCTCGCCATCTTTTTCCACTGAAGAATTTCGAGTTTGCAGCATACACTCTCGTTATCCTAACTGAATACATTCTGATACTTAAAAGACCGACACGCGTGGATATTTAATTGTCATACGTCAATCGTATAAGATTAAGATTGACAAATTTTAATATTACACGCAATTATATATGTCCATATAATTCGTTACGTGACGTTATTCAATGCGTTATCTCGGCACTATTGATTAATTCTATTTTTGATACAGCATCACTTATAAGTCCATCCAATTATCGGCTTGTTAACCGTGTTCCCCCATAGGCATTTCATTTTCAGGGTGAATTTTTTAAAAGACACCCTTACTGCACACACATAATGCAGATGCGAGGGGTTCTCGAGAAATACCCCTTTACGCTGGCTAAGTCGGTACTACATAATCGAACCCTGGCTTTTGTACACAGAGGAAAAGAGAAAGGGAAAGCGCGGTGAACTAAAGAGAAAAAAAGTAATGTACAAGGTAAGGAATTTATTATGTACATTTAATTCAAGATCAACCGTACACAAGGGCTTTTTCATTACTATAGCACTAAATAGTAACAACTCGTCGCGTCAATCACCCTAAAATGGAATTATTAAAACAGAAACCACTCTTTTACTGTAATCACGATATAAGACAAAAGTGTTCTCATAAAAAAAAATATTGCCTCCGTTGTCCACACTGGTATTTAAACTTTCCTATAAATAAGCGTACAATATATGACGTCATAGTATAAGTATTTGCGAGATTTACATACTATTACACGTTGTTACGTACAATAAATTAATATTTCTTAGCTAAGCTAACTAATGAATAATGCAAAAAGTATATATATATATATTATGTATATATATGATATTTTCATTCGGATATCTAGGCTCTCATTTCTCATTATGATTCCATAAATTGTAAGCAGCAGGTAAACAAAATAATACAGGGGCAGTGGATCCGTATTAATGACGTATGGGCATCTCATACATGACCGAGGAAACAGAAGGAATTCTAACAAGCTTTCCGGAAACGGAAAACAGCACGAGTAACAGGTAAGGTTCAATCCGGTTAAAGCATACAGGTGGCCGACCACGTTATCGTGTGGGTTGCGGGCATATGTTTACAAACACGAAAGAGAGCTGTGAGGGTGTGATGGGGTAAGAATGCGACAGAGCCACCGAGAGTGGTAAGGAGAGTAAAACGATAGAGAGTGAGAGTGAGAGAGAGAGAGAGAGTGAGGGGGGGGGGGAGAGGAGCAAGAGAGGGTTGGCTGTTGGTATCGGAAAACTCGTCCTGTTCGCCCCAGCGTAGTATGGGACGAGGGAAGTGTGGGGGGGGGGGGTGAGCTTTCGTATTGCGAAGAGGAAAGGACATCGAAGAGGAACTAACTTCGAACCAGCCCTGAAGATCTCAGGCTTGTTTATCTGTTTGTAAACAAGAAGGGTCCAAGGACTTACCCCGCGGAATGGTTCTGTGTCGTCAGAAATCGATTCTCTACGAAAATCTTGATCGAGAACACACCTATCGCGTGACGAAGAGGTTCACATGTTTTTTTACTTTTAATTGCTCGTTTTATCCTCTACAGATATACATGTACATATACATGTCTGTATGTATAGTTGGTTCACAAGTTCGATGTATTTTTTTCGAAGATGATGAAGTTGAAGACAATGAAGTTTCTAATCAGACACGCGTGTGACTGCAAAAAAATGTGTTACAAAGTTAGTGCATAGTTTTGCAATAAATATATTTTATATTTTTGTTTCAGCATACATTCACATTATTGTATTAAAAACCACGTGCTATTGGCTAAGAATTGCATTGCTTGTGAACTGTCAAAAACACATTTAACTATATATATATGTATATATATAATCATGTAGTTCGTATAGTTTGAGAACCCAGGCGATTTTGGAACATTCACAATAGCGAGCTAAGGTTTTTTTTAAAAAAAAACTAAACCTTGGGACATTACAGCATTGAAATTCTAACCTAATCTAACCTGGCGAAACTTCTAAGCCCATCACAGACACTGGGTGTGTAACATTGGAAAAATATAAAACAGATTCGGGTGACAGCCGCTTTATGGTCCTCAAAGCATGCGTTATGTTGAAATTAGATTGAGATCCGACCCCAAACTATACAATTGTCCTGAATGTGTACGTTGTATATCTCAAATTGTCCCCAAACTACCCTTTAAACATGTATATGTATATATACGTATAGTCGGTCCCTATGTTCAATGTGTTTTTCTTTTGACAGATTGAGAACAACGAAGTCTTTAGCAAACCACACGTGGCCCTGTATACAATTTTTGTTACAAACTTTACATGCGTATGATTTTGCATTGAAATAAATTTAATTTTTCTATTTCAGCATATATTTCCTTAATTTTACGAAAAGCGACGTATGATTTTCTAAAGATTGCATTGTTTACAAACTGTCATAAAAACACATTGCACGCGTGAACCTACTACAGTTCAAATTCTAAATCAATTTTATCTACTGTTTTTCTTGCTCTCTTTTTCTCGCTTATTCAAGTGATCCGGATCAGTTGTCTGTCTTAATTTGGTATGAACAAATCATTCCCAGTCTCTCTCTGTTTTACCGAGAATCGGTAAATTGGCAAAAGGTACTGTTGTATGTTGGATTCCCATCCCTTGTTACTGCAAGGAGCGTGCGAGGAAGGAGGGACGGATAGGGTGTGAAAACACAGGATATCAGGAACAGGAAACCCAACCTCCAGTCTCTCAGCCTCTACATCCAGTCTGCCTACCGGCTCCTTTATCTGTCTGTAAACATTCCTGTCGATGGTACCGGCTGTCGGAATGCGAAAGCGTAGCGGGAAATTCAGAGGAAATTCAAATAGATATAGGAGAAAGTATACGAAGTGCAACTCCCAATCAATCGCTGTTCAGGCTGTGTGATAAGTTCACTAAGCTAGGACCAATGAAGTACTTCTTTTTTGTTCGAGATCTCTTCCTGCTAATTCTTTTTATTATTCTTTGGGTGTCATTCCTTTTTATCATAGTTAATTTTAACCGTACTCTCTTTATTTTCTGATTGGACTTTATGGATGCTTATTTTGGAATTATCATAAGTTAATTATATACCAAAGACCTTTGATATTTAACAATTGAGATTCAATGATTTTACATAAATATTTCTAAATCGCAAATAATACTATTTTGAAGTATATCAATGTACATGTCATACTCGTTTAATGTATACGGATGAAATGTATTTTCATTTTCTTCAAGAATAATCAATTCGAGCGTAAATTATTTCATAATTATTTTCTATTTCTTTTAATCGTATATGAGTATTCATCCACAGATACGTGAAACGTTGGCACTAATTTATTATTCTATTATCAGTCTCGCTACTTCGCTTGTCCCCTTCTTCTTTGTTCGAAATTTTGATACTTTTTCAAAACCGACTTCCGGCTGTCGAAGGATGTTCCTTCCGTAAAATCTAACGGTTGTCTTTATTGTATCGATTCGAAGCGATTAAATGAGCTCAACTATTTTCTAACGGAAATTAACGTCGCACACAAATCGAACACCCTCTCATCCTCCAATAAATTACATCCACTCATTCTTTTTTCTCTTTTCCCTTATTCAAAGTGTTTTTGAGTTTTGCCAAAATCCATCTGACAGTTTCTCTATCTGGGACACCGCCTGCTCGACCCCCCGTCACTCTTTTCTTCAGCACCATCTTCCTCTCCTCTCAACGTACCAACAACTCACACTCTAATTTGAATGAAGCATCATATCGTTATCTGGCTATTGAATGATACAATCCGGTAAACGTGAACAAGTTTTCGAAAAAAAAATGAAAGGGAAAACTCCCCTTGTTATTTGTCAGTCAAATTATCAACCACTAACTGCGTATATGAATACGTCACGTTTATATAAACGACGAGCACCCGTAGTAGATTGAATTATTATTAATAAAAATAATATTAATAAAGCAACACAAAAACCAATTTGCTTATAAGACCAGCCCCTAACGCAACTCTTTTATTTTGCACGATAATATAAATTAGCTCTTATCCAATAAGTTTCAGTCATCAATAATTAATTGACTAATTATTTAGTGTACTTCCTAATTACCAAGACGCAGAATTTCCGATTTTATGGTTTCCACAAGATTACGGAGGAGAGAAGAAAATATAAATGGATTTGGTGATACGAAACCTAGTTAGGCCTGGTTAACGTTATGAGATGTGAGGCCTTGCGGCAACCGCGTATTCGTATCCGGTTGGCAACCCCACCGCCATCCACAATGCGATGGTATTGATTTAAAAGTACATTCGTGTTTTCATAATGTTGTATCTGTACCTAGCCCCAGCCACCCCTTGCTCTCCTGTCCCTGTCCACCCACGCCGACACTACCCGCACAACGACCAACCTGTCTCTCGCTACGCCCCTGTGGCGGTTGCAGACGGCACAATTAAATCTCAACTAATCGGTTGATTGATAACTCGATTTTATAGTTAAAAATAATTGGAAACACGAAAACTCGAAATGCCGAACGTGACTGCGAGCCAATGACAATATATTTATCTGCCGATCTATTTTGCATCGTTGAAGTAAAAACGAATTATTCATTGACTAATCGTACATTATTATGCTAAGTTCTAATGACAAAAGAATATTTTTTTTAATTTACAAATATGAGAATTTATTGCATTAGGAGTAACTTTCTTAACATTTATATTGCGCGTTGAAAGATTTCTAGAATTGTGTTATAGGCCATTGTATAATTGATGATATTTTTTAATATTGTAGAAGTTGGGGAGTTATTTACATTTTTGGGGTTTCTTTAGAAGTTTTTTCAACTGTATCTTCTGACTAGTCAGAATGGCTTCGGGATACTGCTATCTGTGTTAGGGAAAGGAGAAAAGATGCGGAAGAGTTCGGGCCCCTCCCTTTCAGGATCTACGAGGGTTGTTCGCCGGGATAGCTCAGGGGTTGGTTTAGAGACGGGCTTGCGTGGGCGGTTTTTACTATTGATTACCGAATTAAAAACGCGCATGCATAATTCAGTGATATTTTCTCCTTGATGGCGCTGCGGTTCGGGGTAGTTTTCGTGGGTTGAAAGTATGACCGTCAGATGGCAGCTAAATAAGGGATGAAGACAGTAGCGCTATGACATTTCGTGGTCGGTTGTTGTAACTCGATAAGGGTTGCTCTGTCACGAATCCATTGATGCATGGTTGATTTTTTACCGGCTTACAGTAAGGGCGGCTCTTTACGAAAGTACCATCCGTCGCATGTGCTTTTAACACTGATACTCTTTTTACCGACCGGGTCTAGAGCTCTTTCGCATTGCATCCCCTTTGCTTCGACTCCTTCGTAAAACTTGCAGACAGTAATTACATATTTGATATAAAACGTGAATGTGCAAAAATCAGATTTAGCGATACTTCTTGGCATTTTTTCTTTCGAGAATGAATAATTTTCAAGAATTAAAATAAATATTGAAAAATTTCAGACTGTTATCAGCGAACAGATGCTGATGATATGACACAGAAATCATAGCAAACTTCAATTGCTTTGTTAAACTTGGATGAATCACTTTGTAACAGTATAGACAGTAACTAAAGGATAACTAATATTGGGTATTGTACATGCAAGAGACACTCTGACGTTTGATCCTTTATTTTGCAAAATAAATTGACATGTATAGCATGGTACCTTTGCATTCAGCAAACAGAACGTACTTTCTATCTTCAATCGAAAAGAATGGTGTCCCCGAAAACATTTCACGAGAAACGAAATCTCTGCTATAGAAGCATACTTTTTATGATTAGAAATTGTCCTTTTCGATTTATAATTCCTACGATTACGATTAATTAATCGCATGGAACGGATGAGTGACGAAGTCGCAGCCCTGGCTTACAATTAAATCTTACACGTTTAAGTTCCGCGATTAAATTATAAATTGACTATATTCTATGAGTTTATTAGATCTATCTTATCGTATTAAATGAGGCGAGTGGGGTGTAGGTGAGGGGACCAGGCAGAAGGGAGGGGGAAGGGGCGGAGTGTAGGAGTCCATTTCAGAACACATCGGTGCGTGGAGGAATTCGCAAAATTGTTCTTTTATCTTTCTTTTGTCAATTTTCTTTCTCTTTTTTCCTCGATGACTTATCAAAAAGAGGAAATGGCATGTTTACTAATATGACAGTGGTTTTTTTTTCATTTCATTCAAAATCCTCCCTTTTTTGACGTTCTCCTTCGACGGTTGTGCAAATATCTTCCACACTGGTATACATTAATCATTGCTCGATTATTTTTTCTTAATTTTTATCTTTTCTCAGGATTCTTTCTGGATTCTTAAGAAATGCAGTATATCAATACGTTGTCCCGCATAAAGAGGCCTTGAACACTTAGAACAAGATATTACCTAGAATGGAATTTGATTTTTTGCCGATTCTTAATTAATAAACGATCCCTTTCGTGTCTTGCGATCAGTTCGGACTTCCATTTATTAAAAAATTGTCGAAAAAAAAGGTAATAAACAAGTTGCTCAACGGCGCTTTAATAATTGTGGTTCTAGATAAATCTTATTTTTGTTCAGATTCGTTGGTCTCATTTATTAAAAAATTTGGCGAAGAGATCAATTCTTGTATTTACATCGCACGAATTTTTTGCAATCATTCGCCAGCATGCCAATGTAATGCCTGTAACCAATCGATTCTTGAAAAGTCGGAAGTGAGTCAGTGCCTTTCTACCCTACGTGATTTCATTTATTATTCAATTACATTAGACATCCAGCATTATATAAAACCTATAGCCACAACTGGCCACGTTGAATGGGCCAAAATACATTCGTTACCAATGATTACAATCGCATTCTAATATGAAAGTACTAATTCTAAGCACCATTGTACAATCACATCGAAAAGCACGATAAAGGATTTACAATACGTTATGTTAATAATCGTATAACCAATGGAGCAAAGTTAAGAATCAATAAAGTATCGATTTAAATATACTCGAACAGAAAAACCATCAATAAATCTCGAACATCAACATACGTAACAGCATCATTAACAATGACAATTAACGACGGAGCATTAAGCTCACATTTATGTGATAAACGTTCTAAACTGAACAGTATAAAATTCTGAATGATGATCAACATATAATTGCGCATAACTGCAGAAATGGACGATCCGCTTAAATAACTATTTGGCACAAGAATCCACATGGAGCATTAAAGCTTATTCTAATACTGACGGTTATCGTCCGAGCTTTTCATCATTAAAATCTCGTAATAGAAAATATTCTACATCCAAACACAGCTGAAGTCGGTTACATCTAGTTCAAGTCCCACGATATATCTACAGGTTAAATCGGCAACGATCCCGTGGCCGTTCATAATACCCACGCAGGGAGGTTCGTTAGTCGACAATTGTTCTTGAAATTTACCGGCGTTCACTGCAGTTAGTCGACATTGTTACCATCAGCTCATGGTACTGATATACATAGCATGTATAACACGTACAAACCTACCGCCATCCTTTCATACTAAATTTCCTTTTAGGCGTCCATCCATCCACCCACCCAGCTACCTTGAGCAGCTTCTAGGTTAGGAAACCAAACAAATCTTTGGGTAACCGAAATTAACTCTCCTTATTCTCCTCGATTGGACTGACTTCGTTTTGCAGTAATTCAAATTTCGGATGCAGTCCTGGTATTATACTTTTGGTACTGGTTTTTATTGGACTGTAAATGTCTAATGACTTTTTCGAACGATCCAATTCTATGGTTTCCTCAATAAGTCGTGTCGGGACGCTTCCACTGCGTTTGTGACTTTGTACGAAGCTGAAACCTGGTTGATCCTTTTTCATTACCACTATATTCTCCGGGGCGAGAGTACCGTTACCCAGCTTCCTTTGTTGCTCCTGTATTGTATCCTCTTGAGTGTCGTCCTTTAGCAAGGCACCGGTTATCACTGGTTTACTGCCAAAATCTATGCTCAATGCCTTCTGCTCCATTATTTCTAACTTGTTCAAAATGGTCCCGTTCACTTGGAGATTTGGATTTGATCTGACCGTGTCCGTAGAGAAACTTGCATCCGTGGAGTCCGATTGATCTATCGAAGATCCTAAATCGTTGGATGAATCCGTGTTTATCTGCTTGTCCATTGACGGGAGCTTTAAACAATCAAAAAACGATTATTATACTAATGTAACATGAGTTATTATTATTAGGCATAATTTTTATTTTTCGAAGTAAATGGTTATTATATGTAAAGATAAATGGCAATTGAAATTTTTATTAAATCCGTTGTAAGAAAATAGTCGAGAATTATCCTGATGTCACATGTATAGTATATGTTTGTATAATCAATTTTACGAAATGGTATCCTCTTACGTTTTCACTTGCGCCCTTATCGATACTTAGCTCCTTCGATTCATCCAGCAGAGTCTTCTCCGTGTCAGGAGATTTATCAAACTCCACCCACTTGGATCCACCGTCGAGTTTTTGCGAAAGTAAGTCAGTTTCGTAGCCCGCGTAGATGGAATATCCAAAATGTCCTGCATCATACTCAACTTGATTGCCATAACGGTAGCTAGGATTGGCCGATCCTTGACTGGAGATAGATAAATCAGATTGCGATAGGCCAGTATTGGTACTACCAAACAGTTTCGTGTTTTCGAATCCTGAAATCATAGAAATGTCAAATTAAAAAAAATCATCCCTTAATGTTATCAATATAAGACCCAATGAAAAGTTGTTTACTCCTTTCAGTCAGTTAATGTAGGACAACAACGTGTTTTCTTATAGACTGGTCACTTATCTTGCTTTTTCTCCATTTTTCAAATTTCTTTTTAATCGGGTTTTCTCCTTCGTCTCTCTTCAAAAATTTGATAATAAAAATAAAAGCATGGGCCTTTCTACATTTGGCTTATTCCTGTAATGATTCTTCTGTTCTTTTTCTTCGTTTAAACTGCACACGTTGTCCAAAATTCCATATATGTATAAAAATAATTTTTCCCTTATAAGTAAATTAAATTTTTTACATTTTTATCGTTTATGTACATATATTTAAAGTAATTTGTAATTTCCTTTGTCCCATTATATTTAACAGATTTACAGAAAATGCAATTAAAATATATCTTTTTTCCTACATTTACAGGCTGAAAGAAGTCAACAACTTTTCGTCGAGTCTTATACACTGACAACCGACACTTGAACATTTATTAATCATCAATATATTCAATAAGTATTCAGACTGTACGACTGAGGAACCCTGCATTACTTGATAACTTTATACGTATAGTTTCAAATTAATAAAAAGTACGAATACACTAAACTATCTTATAGCACCAACAAAATAAATTTGACGAAACTAACACGAGGTAAACTGGGTCACAAACAATTTTAGATTCAATGTATTATGTATGACATTCAAAACGAGCTATAGGACGTACGTTTCTGTTATCCGTACTTTATATGAGAATAGAATTCATTTTGCAAGTTTTACTAATCATGAAATCTGTCCATTATTGTCAAACCGGAATATAAATATTAGCGTGACTAAAAATCCCCTACATTTCTTAAAAATTGTTTCTCGTGTATCATCTCCTATATGCGTATTTCAAACCATAAATGTTTTATTTCGGTATAGTGTAGAAGTATCGTACAGTGCGATACAAAAGCGATAACATAATATAAATATTATATAATATACTGTTAAACCTCACAATTGTTCCTTTACTATACTGTACGAACAACTGGTCGTACCTGTACATGAAAGATGTCAACGGAATACATAACTCTTCTTTTAAAGTGAAGCGAATGTAAATAACAAGTGTTTAAAACAAAAAAAGTCTTTATACAATTTTGCAGTTTGTGTTAATGGCCAGGTGCTAATTTACATACTGCATACCTCGAGCATTTGCACAGTCAGCCATAAATGGTACCTCTCCATCTTACAGTATGGAACAATAATATGGTAAAGTCCCTACAATGAAAACTACTTCCTTTAATTCTCTCGCAAAGCACCTCTGCGTTACATCCTTTAACACTTTTAACGACAACTTTTATCCGTTATCCGAGCTTTTATCCGTTCGACGCTGTCTCATTACCAGGAACGACCAATAATTCCGTCCTGCTTCATGTTCAATTAAAGTAATTGTTTTGCATTTCAATCCTTTGCAATTCAACCTTCTCTAGGAATTTTTATTTAAGGATATATATATCTCTATACTGAAAACCCCGTTGCACCATCCCTAAGGCATATAGACTTGCTATTCGTAATTTTATGTACGACCTATTTTATACTGACACAATTCCACGATGCGCTGAATGCATTGGGAAGTGTAGCAGATGCGCAGGGGGAAGGGGAGGAGGGCTGTTTGAATAATACATTGAACTATAAAAATTGAATAACCTGAGGTTCGATCTTCCGGAATCTCTTCGCGATGCACCAGCGCTTGCTGATCTGTTACTCTACCAACAACGTCATCCGTAGAGCCTTTATTCCGTTCAGTTTCGTCGCTCTGATATCCTGGTTGCACTTCAACCACGAACGAGCAATTGGAATCTTCGTATTTACGATTTTTATCCTCCGTTGTTACCTGTAACGATATATTAAAACAAGGTTATAGAAGTTGTAGGATCAAGCATTGTCTTTTTCTTTGCATAACGAGATCATTATTGTCCTCTTGATGTTAGTTCTCGTGCTAGCAGCACTTCTTAGAATATCCTTAAAGTAAGGTTGAAATTACATGTGAAATGTTGACATTGTCAATAAATATAACGTGAGATAGTGGGAATGAACAAATTTTTTTTTGTAACACATGCACGATTTTCGCGTTTTTCGTACCTATTAAGCGGGCGTAAAGTACCAGTTTTTTTACTGGCGGGCAAAAAAAGTCGTCAGCGGGCAAAATTTCGCTGTAAACTGCACAGAATTTTCAAAATTATTGAAATTTTCAAAATTTTCAAAAATTTTAAAATTTAAAAAAACGCGAAATCTATACATGCGTCACAAAAACTATGGTGTGCACCAAGGGCTAAGCGGGCTTTTTGACCTCGTGTGGTTTGCAGTACTCGTCTTCGGCTCGGAGACGCACCTGCCTTCGGCTCGTGCTACCTCGCCTTCGACTCGTACTGCAAACTACACACTCGGTCTAAAAAAGCCCCCTTTACGCCCTTGGTACACAATATACTATAAGGTACTTTGTTTCCTTCATTCTACAAGGTAATTTATTTAGCTACACGGAGAAAACGGACCAGGTGGGATAACTAATGAATACTATCCTGCTGCTTTAAAGTATTCTATTAATATATGAATAAGTATCAAAAGAAAGATAGTAATTAGCTAATTACAATGTGGTATCGTAATGATGGTACGAGGATTAGAAGCAGAGGCGAAAATCAAAACTGACTCTAAAATACTATGCGTTCTAACACTGTAAATAAAGATTTCTGTAACTAAAATCTTCGACCATCGTTTTCTCTGTGTATACTTCTGCTCCTTCTGCACCAGACAAATTGATTCGTTGGGTATGAGAGACGGAAAATGTTCCTTGAAATTGATTGTGGAAATGTATACTCCTCAATTGTCAATCTTCTCGTCAATAAAGTCAAATCTTAATTAAGTTAAAGAATTAATTTTTAATGTCTTAAAATTAATTAATGTCCGTGATAATTATCAAGTTATTATGAAATTCACTCCTGGAATCTTCAAGAAATTTCACCTTGAACTTTCAAAGGTGAACATATTTTCTAAAGTTTGTAATACAGTTTACTCAGGAACGCAATGGACTATAAAAGAAGGAGTCAATGGAAAAACCATCAAGCGATCGGGTCCTCTATGTATTGAAATGTCCAATGTCTGAAGTAACATACAGTTCAGATACAACCATCATTACTAGTAATTTATGACACATGAGATTCAGTTATCTATTTACCCTCGTGTGATCATTAGGTATGGTACAAGCCTGATCGGGAGTATCTGAAATTTCAACGAAATCAATTGTATTTGAAATAACTAAAAACAGTAGAGGACACATTTTTTATGAATTTTTCGGAAAAAGTTTGTTTAAGGGGTGAACCCCTCCTTGTAGGTGCAACCGATTTTTTATTTAAACGACATTATGTTGCTTGAATTGGCCTTTTAAATTACTGCAAATTTCTTTTTATGTGTCAATTGAGAAGTTTAATCGTTTCAAATCGTTACAGAAATCACCCCTTCGTTTCCTGACCCTCTTCTGGCGGGATTCTTCGTACACTCGAAAAGTTCTGCGAATTCTTGTATCCTAAGAGTTTTGGAGGTCGCTAAAACCGATTTCGTACTTCAAATTTTGAAATTCACAATGCCAGAGACTGTAAAGATGTAATTTTTCGATTTTTTGCTTCACGCGATAACTATCCTTAAACGCATTCTATCACGTTCATGTGAAAATATTTAAATTTTGCAAAAGAAATTCGTTAAAAATAACTTGTCTCTGACAGATACGATATTTTTGCCTTATTAGTCTTCAGGAGAAGAGCTTCACGACAAAGAATTACGCCAGACAGCTTTTTCCTTGAGCATTAGCTATAAAAACTGTTGTAACTATCTAGTACGAATGAGTATAAGATTCGTGTGATTGGGGTATACTCGCTTAACGCCTCGTATACGAAGCTTCAAGCTCGTGTCTTATACAGATTCGTACTAGCTGGATAAAATACTGTTCTACTCTTTTTTTCTGGGCAGCAAGATCACACTCCTGGTTTGCTGCCAGTTATTATGCAAACATCTGAACCTTCCGAAAGTCGGTTGACCTTCTTCAAACGTTGCTAAGGTTAAAGGGTCGGTTGCTAGGGTCCGTATGTATTTCATACGCGGTTATATACAATATTTACTTCTCTCGCGGGTAAATCATCTCGCGCTCCGTTTATTTTTATATCCCTTGTCGCTCGTCCTGACGGCACTGGATTTTCTATCTACAGAATCCGAAAGGCAATGAGGGCTTCTGGCGAATGGCGTTATGTGACTCAGCTTCACGCCCTTTCATTGTTCAATAGTTTGGTCGCTTTGCTGGTCGCTTTGTTGGACACATCGGGGGGTTCTAGCTTCTACTAGCGATGGTGTCGGATGAGTTTCTGCGGGATAACGTGGGCCAGTAAGTAGGTCGATAGGCGGAGACAAGATTGACTGGTAACCTTTGACCTTGCGGTTCTTGATGAAATTCGGTAATACATCCAAGTTTTCTCTTTGTCTCTTTATCAGTATCAAGCTATGGCTACATTCAATAGAAGCTTATACTGCTGAAAATTGTTTGTATGAATTGAAAAAAATAGGTTCGGAGTCAGAAAAACTGAATTTTTAAGGTTCAGATTGTATTTGTAAATTAATCTGCTATGTGCCCAATGATTGTTAAATAAATTTTATAATACTGGAAAATAATGGTGATTATGTTCTATACAAATTGCATGCACGCCCACGCATACGCATTTAAACACATATTCTAGAAGCATTTGCGTATTAAGGAATTAATTGATTAATTTTTTTATTGGACACGTTTAATCCTAACGACAACCAATCAATCCACTTTGTTATTTCACACCTGATTTTCGGTAATTAATACAAAGCAATGCCAGTGGAATGGACATTGCGCTAATTAGTAATTGGTAATGACGGTGTACGTTCAGTCTGGGTCGAATGGCAATCGATACTGCAGAACGTTCAGTAATTAAGAACATTTGCATCGGCGATTCCTGGGACAATAGTGTCTTCATCGTGATTCTTAACCAAAAAAATTAACAGGATATAATTATCTACGTTTTACATTCTAATTATGGGCCCATAACGTTATCGTTCTACATACAATTAAAGTCGATTAGTTAGAATTCTAGAAGTACTCTAATCAAACGGGATCTCGTCAGTAATCTAAATATTAATAAAATTAATCTGAAAAAGATAAAGTTACCAAATTTCACAAATAAATAAACAAATATCCAAGATTTGGATATTATATCAAATTATCATACATCCTCTGCTTTGTATAATTATTAAAATTAAGATACTTATCCCTCTCAAATGAATCTGTATGATTCCTTTAATTAATTCGACAATAAAAAAATATACTTACTGCTCTCTCCTCTGTTTCCACAATGAGATGATTATTTTTGAGAGTGAGGGTGATGATGTTGCCATTAGGGTTCTTGCTCGTGTGATTCCCAGGGGATACGTACTCCATGTTACTTGCCGCAAGTGCCGCTTCCTCCATCACTTCCGTCTGGCAGATGTACCTGGGACCATCAATTCCGTTCACCAGCTGAAAATAAATAGAACATTTCCAATAGCTATTAATACATGTGTACATATACAATATAGGATTGTGCGGGAAGCATGTTGAAAAAATATATATAACTAGAACCCACTGAGCATAATCGTGAGGTATACGAAGGTTGGTAATTGATAGGGTAGATACGAAGTGCCGCCTAATATGTGTTTGAGGTCTCTTTATTAAATAGAATAAGGTACAGGGTGCCATGAGAAAACTCACATCCTAAACCTCAAATATTGTGCAAGGAAACATACTACGAGCCCATCTTTACTATAATATATACAAAGGGAGAAAGCATATAAGATAACTAACGTGAGTTAAGGGTAGTACAAGAGCAGACAGCCGGCAATATCGAAAAGTTCGCGCACACAGGGTCGTAACAAGCCATTGGTGTTTGCGTTGGAAATTGTTTTATATATCGTCTATATATAACAGTACTCAAGCCATAGTACATATACATATACACAGCCAGTAGTTATATACTAAATTTACCCAGGCATAAGAACAGGCTGAAACACTAGAGCATTATGTAAACGATAGTGATAGAGATCAGTAAAGACTTGGTCCAATAAAAGGACCAAAGATTAAATCAGTACAGAAAATCAATAGGTTGTACTGTATTTATAATTTTCTTTTATTTTTCCCCATGTCCTTCCTTTCTTTTTTAATACATCCTTCTTTACATTTTATCATTTCTGTACGACGACGGAATGAAATCTAGTCGCGTCTAATAGCCAGGAATCAACGAGACTCTTTTGCTGAGATAATCGAAATCTTTTGAGCCGTGATGCAGCCGAAATAAGGAGGTATTGATCCAGGTGTAAAGCGAGTAAATTTTTCAATCCACGGCGACAACGTCGACGGCAACTGACTGCCATTTCCAGATAATAAGAATTGAAATGGAATAGAGAGTCCTTGAACGGCGACAAGTGCGAATTGACGTATAATTAAATATATCTATGGTACTACAGCATTTCCACTTTACATCGAGTCCCACATAGTCGTTCCATTGCTGGTTAACCTAACCTAATCTCACTTTTGAATGTATAATAATAATAACATGCCAAAGCCTGTTTTACCAGTTCGCCCGTATTTGCATACGTATAACATTGCCAGCGTTCACACTTTCCCCGATGCATATAATAAGTAGGTACTGCCCACTTCGAGATACATCGTCTGAACATGGATGATATCTGACCACATTGTAGTCTGAATAGGCGACTGTACCGTATCTACTTACTAAGAAGATTCGTTGTACTTCCGAATATTTATTGGAAAACTCGAAGCACTTATGATCAGTATAATGTCTAGCATCGATTTAACCGTATCTACTTAACTGGTTCATGTATATATAATATATATATATATATATATGCGTGCGCGCGCGCGCGCGCGCGTGTGTGTGTGTGTGTGTGTGTGTGTGTGTGTGTGCGCGTGCGCGTGTGCGCGTGCGCGCGCGCGCGTGTGTGTGGTATACCTGCAGTATCATACACTCTCGTCTATAGCTCTTGCGGTATCACTGATCTACTTAAAGGCGAATCTCTAAGGCAGTTTCAAACTAAATTTAATACAGCCTCTTTAATGGTTTCGTGACGTTACTTTAGATTTATTAAAATATCAGCAGCATTCCAATGAACCGTAACTTGGTCTACGTGAGCATTCACGGTGTACTAATTTAACACAGATGTATTGAAAAAGGGCTTGAGTTCACTAAAAATTTTGCTACGTTCCCATTATTCCGACTTTCAGTTACTTCAACAATCATCCATGTTTTTCTCCGTCGTTTTACAACTGAATTGCTTCAAGGAGACTTTTTATAAGGAACTGCATTTAATTTCACAACGGTTCAAACTCTAATCGACTCCGAAACCATTTCAACGACCGCTGCGGTAGGATCGCAAAATTCTTACAACCATAATAACGTTATTTCGATACTCTTGCCACTTTTCCAAAGTACATAATTTCGTTTCTTAACGTTTCTAAATTATGTCTTGATTGTACCATGTAAACTTTGGTATACTGCTCTCGCCAGTGGATAATTCTCAACCCCTCTCGAAAATCTACCCCCCCCCCCTCCCCATCATTCTTGCTATACGCTTCTCTACTTCTATCCACATGTCGTTCTAACGTCCCCGGCATGTGCGATAAAGGCTGCTCCAGAGATTCTGTCCCCTCCTTTTTTTTTATTAACGGCCTAACATTTTGTAAGGGCTATGGCTATTACAGTAGCGACAATATCATCGTTACTAGGCAAGCAAATATAATGTGTTGGTATCTCATACCCCTAGGGTGAAACTTGACATTAAATATACGTATATACAAGTGTGTGCGTGTGTGCGTGTGTGATATATACATATATATATATATATATACTTCCATATATATCCATATATATATACTTCCATAACAAACTATCTATTAAGGTTGATTTATCCAGTTAAACTAATGATATTAACAAAAAAAGATTAAGCACTAGGATTCCTTGAATTGAAAAAATTTTTGAAAATTCCCTGGCGCTTTATAGTCACCCATACATCCACCAAAGCAACGGTGACGTTCATTATAATATTGATTCGTCACATTCTCTGTATGCTAAAAAAATATTCATCGGTGAGACGTTTATACAGGATAAGTCGTTTAAATTGGCACAAACGATTATCTCGGAATGGAAGCATTTTACGAAAAAATGGATCGAACAAATTTCGTTTGATTCGAGGGAGGAAAAAATGATGTGCCCTTATTTTTTATTCGCGGCGGTTTTAAACGTTTTTCCAACGTCAACTTTGTTTTTTTAAATGGGAACCCATGTGTTTTATTGCAGACTATTATGCAATATATAAAACCAATTAACTTTTGTCTGAAACATTTTTTAATAAGAATAGTATTTTCAATGTTATTTCAACATCAAGCGGAGACGCGGAGATTATTAATAAGCATAGCAATTTTGTAGATACGAAAATCGGAAGAGAAGAAAAAAGTTAATTCATGTTTTTTTCTTATTTAAATAACCTATTTATTGTTAATATTGCAAAATAATATTGTAAAAAGTATTCAAAATGGTGTTCTTCAACATCAATGCATTTTCGCACTCTCTAGAGCTAGAAAAAAAACTTAATTTTCTTTTTCTCTTGTTAAAAATACTGGTCCTCTTAATAAATGTTTCAGACAAAATTTAATTAGTTTTTTGTACAATATAACAATCTGCAATAAAAAATATAGGTTCCCATTTAAAAAAGTCAAGCTGGCCTCCGAAAGACCTTGAAAACCGCCGCGATTAAAAAATAACAGCACAGCACTTTTATTCCCCCTTGAAACCAAACAAAATTTGTTCGAACATTTTTTTCGTAAAATGCTTCCTTTCTGAGATATTCGTGTGTGCCAAGTTAAACGACTCACCCCATATATTCTTATAACTATATACTTCCTTAGTACCTTATTTATTATACCTATATTGTTTATTGTTATAACTATTACTTCCTGACTACCAGTCGTACTTCCTTCTCGTACGAAATGTCACCAGTAATCCATACCTGTTATCCAAGCATTCGTGAGTGACGGGACAGTAATAGTGATCAGGGAGAGGAGAGGGGGGGGGGGGAGTTAGGAAGGCAAGAGGATATTCAATAGGATGATGTAATCTCAGATACATGGCTGATGTGCGTACGGGTCATTGAACGTCTGGCTGTTTAGACTTAGATCGACTGAAGGTAGACCTACAGCTTTTGCATTCGGCTCTATACTTTTTTCCCATCTGTCACTGTCTCTCTCTGTCTTTCTCCCCTCCCCTCCCCCCCCCTCTCTCTCTCTCTCTCTCTCTCTCTCTCTCTCTCTCTCTCTCTCTCTCTCTCTCTCTCTCTCTCTCTC
>JAYRCB010000401.1:503367-526880 GCA_036026315.1 Trachelus stipa
GAGAGAGAGAGAGAGAGAGAGAGAGAGAGAGAGAGAGAGAGAGAGAGAGAGAGAGAGAGAGAGAGAGAGAGAGATTGCAGCATGACCAGTGGAATCCTGTTTCACCAAGGCAATTGTCCAAAATATGCACACGTTCGTTTTGTCCTCGTTCATCTTCTTCCATGTTTGCATCTGTTCACTATAGATATAGTATACACTGCATTTTGCAAACGTTTGTAAACATTGCATTTTTTTTGGAACCCGTAACAACCAGGTGAGAATTCAATGGACATTTGAATCCAGTAAAAGAATTAGATATTCAACTTGTCTCAGTTGTCTGCTGTTCCACAAACACACAAGCTAAGAAAATCCGACAATTGGCGCTATTGTTTCACTCCACGTTTCCAGGGAAAATTTGGATTTTTCCCCTCCACAATATCCGACTATTCTTCCTTTAGGTTTTTGTTCGACTCGCTCACATTTTCCGGAAAATCCTTTATGGCAATGCTCGTCCGCCATAATTATTTCATTTTTTGTTTACGTCCTATAATGACACACAAGATGTTTTACTTTGATACCACCAGATAAGACTATAGATATACATGACACTATTTCCCATAAAAACGTATTTTCATATACGTACACTAGAATGGATCTTTTGAGAAAGAGGGTAGAAAACGGAGTATAAAAAGCCCGGATTGTCTCGTTATAATTTATTTCTAACTACGGCCGGCAGGGTCCGCTGAGGGCTACGAATTTCTGAAAAATTACAAGATCTGATCAGAAATCGAAGCCGATAGCTACAGAATGCCAAGTTAAAGCATTTATCTCTGCACCACCTACTGACTGCCCGTTTTGATAAGTCCTATTTATTTATTTTTCGGTCATTCCTACAGGCGGAGCCTCTCTATCTTTGTATACACATATATAATAGTGTGTCAAATGCGATTTAATAACTTTTATATGAACCTGCAACTGTTGACTTATTAATTTTTCAATTCCACTACCCTTTTCTTTGTTTGCTTTAATTCTACATTCTCTCTATCTCGCTCTCTCCCTCTTTCTTTCTCTGTCTGTTTGTGGAAGACAATTTTTTTATGATACTGCCACCATACTTCTTTCTCGAAATTTCGCGCAACTACCTGCGATTAATGTAGAACTGTTCATACCCGGACGGCTTTATATTTTTACTCCAAGGCATAACACGATAGCCATCGAGAGTCGTCGTTATGCCCGCACTTTATTTGATATCATTGAATTGAACGTTTCATTTTCTTTTATTTGGAAATTGAATATCAGTGTGAAAGTGCTTCTATATATTACATATATCCAAATCTACGTATACCGGTAGATGCACCTATACAAATGCATATACACATGACTGATAGAAATTCAAGATTAATACCATTGGATTTGTTTATGCCAGGAATACCTTCGGGTATATATGTGTGTGTGTATATATATATATTTATATATATAAACTCGCAGTATCTGAAAAATCGCTCCGACACTTTCACGTCGTTTCATTCGTTAAAGTAAGTCATTTGAGGTGTACGCATGATAATGAAGAACCTACGATAATTCTGTAAAGGATATTAAACGAAGTCGTCCCTGTAAAACCGGTTGTGGCAAGATCGAGAGATCGTCCTAAAAATCATTAAAGAATAAAATCGCGCTAACCCTGACCAAAATCGGTACCCGTTTTGATTCGCTGTCTCAAATCGGCTGAGTTCAGCTCGACTCGCAATATACGCCAATCTTGTTTTACATGGCCTGATGAATCGCGCGGACCGCAACTATGGGAACATCGGTGAAACCGATTATCTTTTTCGATCATTTACGTATGGTACCCGCGTTATTTATTTGCCGTACGCGCTGCGAAAGAGAACCTGAATAGCAGATTCAGGTGTGTGCTATTTGGCGAGTTAATGAATGAAATTTTAGAATAAATTATAGTTGTGGCAAGAAAATTGGATAACTGCCTCTACACGCGTATATGCATGTGTGTGATATGTCGTTTTATTCAACGTAATAATTAACTCGGATGAACGGATTAAAAAGATGCGCGATAACATTAATGGCTTTGGGTCGAGGGGCAATATACAGATGAAAATAAATTAATGATATATTGTTAAATCATTATGAGGACAAATGAAAATTTTGTTTTCACATCACTTTTGATTATTACGTAACGTCTGTTGGGAATATTTTGCGACATATTCGTTTGAAATGAAATAACAATTTTTGGGTGAGGAGAAGAGAGGGGAGGGAGTGTTATTTCACCCAGTCCCTGTTACAAGAGCGACTGTGATTGCCTGTGAAAAAATTTGAGTTTCTCTAGAGGGAGTGTGTGAAAGGAATGATACAGTATAAAAATCACGAAATGTATTGATTGATTAATGGCTGCTCGATGTAGTGGGTCGGCAATGTCATGGCTGCATAAAAGTTACTGAATAGATGGGAACACTGGTAAAAAAGAAAGAAATGCATTTCTATCAATATGAATAAAAAAAAGGTGTCAGTTAACAATGGATTTTTCGTATTTATTATCACAAGAATAATGAATATAGTGCATTGGTTGACTGAACGTTTTAGAAATTCGTATCGACTTTTCTATTCTTAGTAGACACGTGCTTTACGGTCTTCTGTATTGTACCGTGAAATTTGATCTTTATCATTTTTAAAATCAATAAATTCCTCCTCATTGTTTCCAAGTTCGTACCATTGTCGCAATGGTACCGTTATAATTTGTTTGTATTTCCTCTACGATGAACTTCATTTTATAGGAGAAGCCGACTATACATATAAACAGCAATCAATAATCATATCAGTCCTCGTCACACCAATACGATTATACTCGCACATAATTATCTCATTATTTCTACGCACTCCTTGATACTTAATTCAAAAAATGTCAATTAAAAAAATATTTCTGAAAAAACTGTAAGTATGGAAATGTGAAGACCGAAAAAGGAAAAGAAATTAATCAATATTCGAGAAATGCTCAAGAAAGAGGGCCTAAAATGAGATTCCGCAATATCACGTTATAAACGTTTCAACAAAACGGCGATGGATATTTAGCGAAAAAGGCCCAAGGATCCGTAGGTCCGTTCGTCCGTCGTTCCTCGTCCATCCATCCGAAAGTTCGTCCATTCGTCTGTCCGGCCGTACACGTACACGGGGTGGCTGACCTATGGAAGGGTCGTTGCACCCGGGCCCGCTTTCATCCCACCTCCACTGGTCAGCAAGCGAACCTAACCTCACTCTCCGAAAGCATGCCTACTACACTCGTGAGCCACTCAACCCTCGAATATACCTGCAAAGAAATTATAGTTATTTACCAGAGCCTTGCGGATAGTCGGTTATTTCGCAGTTGTTGTTTCCCGGTTATATCTATAGTATAACCAAGGCATGAATATTCCCGGTGAAGAATTTTCTGCTGTTGTATACTGGCATAGGAATGGAAGGTAATTGGAGAAGACGCAGTAAACGGATGGAAGTATATTAGATGAGAGCGCAAAGTTAGTGCAGACTAAAATTTATCAATCAAGAAAAGTCGCTGAATTAATTTCAGAAAAGTCATAATACTCAAGCGATAGAATATAAGAACCGTCATTTTCGCCGCAAGGCCCAGATATATATAACGTAAGGCCCGAATTTCGTAGAGCTTGAATTACGAAGAAATTATACAGTCACATTGTACTTAACTTTGAATTTCCGCGTTACTAGTCACTGCCGTCTGCGTACTACGTGGTAGGATGCTTTATTACGAAAGTAGATCAGGCCCCGAAATTTCACGATTCGCCTACTGAGTCTCATCACGGAAATGAAACGGGACCGCGGTCACTCACGGTGGAGAATGCAAGGGCGTAGCAAATACGAGGAGGGAGGGAAAAAAAGGGAGGAGGAGTAAAGGTACAGGAAGAAGTGAACTTAAGAAAAGGAGATGAGACAGCGGCGAAGGAAACGAACGAAAGAAAAAAAAAGCAACGCTGAAGGAGGTAGAAGAAAAAAGGGGAAAAGTACTGAGGAGCACGAACACGATACGTTAGCTCTAAAGAATCAGGATTACAGTCCTGTCATATTTTATTGCGCCTCTGCCGCTTGCGAACTCTTTCCTTTGCCATTGTTGTACCCAGAGAGGACGAGCCATCCGTTTTGACATATTCTTGAACCATTACCTTAATCATCGACAGGACTTCCGTCTTTCCTTCTTTTGAATAAATATAAATACGGATATTATTATATAATAAATAAGGTAAGCAGAGTTCGTTATATACATAGGTTACAGGATAATGATAGACGCAAACGGACGTATAATGGTCGAAATTCGAAAATGCTTGGGTCCTTTGATTATGTACATTATATTACAGAACTTCTGATACAGATACGTATAGGGTAAACGTACCGTTTGTGGCCACTGTACCATTAGTGGCCATAGTAAAAATTGCTATATTAATTCATTATTACTTTCAATCTATTCAATTAAGAAATGAGATGCGAAAGTATGACTGAAAGCATATTTTAGATTGAAAATTGAATGCTTAAAATATCTAATTGTTTAATAATTGATGCTAAAAGCACTTTTCATCATTTATGGCCATCGACGTCATTTATGTGTAACGAATATGGCCAAAAATGGATCAAATCGATGGCCACAAACGGTATTAAGATGGCCAAAAACGGTACTTCTACCCTATAGTGATACCATGGAAATACTGGATATCAATGAATAACGATAGGAACACTATCGATTGTGGAAATATTAACCGGTATATAGGGTTACAATAAAATAGACGACCAGTACTCCACTCTATAATACAAAACCGGTGCTGAGCGGATAAACGGCCGGGTAAATGAAAGAAAAGCATTTTCCTTGTCTCTGACGTATATAAATGACGCAAAGGTTACTGCTTACTAGGCGTTAAAAGGATTAAACAAGGATTGATTCTATTATGCGCCAAAGCGAGAGTGTTATTATAAATGAAAAGAAAATCAGCCCGCCTTATTATTTACACACTTTATTACAATCGACGTTTCCGCTGAAGAAAACATCCTGAAGCTTTATCGTCTACGTACACTACGGCTCAAAAATTTATGATAAAGTTCACCATTCCGTCTGAACACACCTACAGATCAAATTGATCAGAATTCCATCCCGATTTCGAAATTACCAACAGTAACGTGTGAACTTTGATAATAAATTTGATTTTGAAAAGGAGGGCTTTCGATGAGGCCCTCTATCGACCCCCCAAATCATATTTTTTGAAGTTCATTATCTAGATCATTCTTATTTTCTTTATAATGTAAAAGATATAAGATTTTTAAAAACATATACTTTTTGTGTTACTTGATAGGACCTTTATGAAAATAATTGCAAAACTTGGATTTTTTTGCAAAAATACTTCATTTTAGTAGTATTTGCGATATTTACGTAGTTATTTTGTATAGAGCGCAACCGAGTAACAATACCATTTTCACATATATGGTGCACAAATACATAAGCTATATATATACAATATATACATACACATTGCTGTGTTACTACACCGCGCTCATGCAAAAAAATTAAGGAATTGAATTTTGGATAATATATGATAATGTACTGATTGACTGATTGTGCTGTATTTTCTTTCCAAAACTTTAACTTGGCACCCGATCTTCTTTTAATAGTTACAGGAGCACCTTGTATTAGCTTGCTTTGTCAAAATAAAACCGATAAATATGATATTAATTAGTATATTTTTTCAAACATTTACCTTAAAAACAACAATAGAGCGAATATTGACTGATGCTATATATATTTGTAAATCTTAAGTATAGTCCACTAAATACAATATTAAAATGAATGAAAATTCAGGGGGGCCGATAAAGGGCCTTATCGAAACTCCTCCTTTCAGTGTTAAATACGCTAGTATCAAAAATACAAAAGTTTCTTAAGCGAAGCAGGTGCGTTAAGATTTTAAATTTTCATCGTATAAGGGTAAAGAGGATAGCAGGTACTGTAGCAACGTCTAAAAGGTAAGAATATACCTTTTATAGAATATAGAGATAAAGTATTAAGACTCCGTCATAATTCGCGATACTCAAGATTATACGTGTAAAACAGGTGACAGCGGGGCATTCACGTTATATCTACGCTCCAAGTATTGCACGCCTAGAAGAGAAATTTCGAAAGAGTGCAGTAACCACGCACGAAATATTTTAAGGAACCAACGCCTCCCGCAAGACTACCCTCGTAATCAACGATTGCTCTTTTTCACTCTTTTCCCTTATTCTTACATTTATGCTTCACTGCTTCCCTCTTTCTCTTCCTTATCTAAACGAGCAAACGATATAGGAAGAAACGTGGAGTATTGCCTCATTTTAGAAAATGTGATGGGCTAAATAGTTTATCTGATCCATAACAGAAAGAAAAAAATGTATATTCAGGGTTGTAAATGCAGGGTTCCTCATGCTCTTGGTGACTTCCGTGATGTCCCACTTTTAATATGCGCCACTTCCTCCAACGCTTTCTAGCCGGTTTTATCCTGAGCGCTATAGTGTAGCTCTGCATTCCGACGAGGTGGACGTCGCGAACCGGAATGTGATTTCGTTCTGCGAATAAAATTTCCACTTTGGCAAAGAGGAATCATCGAGAAGTCTTTTTTAAAATCCCTTTTGTCGAGAGAGACCCGTTTGTTGGCCTTCTGCTATTTTACTTTATTGCTCTATATGGCTGCTAATAATATGCATATATGTATATATACTTATATAAACATTTTTTTATGGTCTTTTACTGATTTTATGTGTGAATGATTTTTCGTGTAAATGCGTCCAATGATTTTATTGCTTTTTTTAATTAATTATAAATTTAGCAGATACATATTACAAAAATTTCAGCCACACACATACATATACTAGTAAAAGCAAAAGAAAATGACGTACACACTAAGATATACTATTTCGAATATCCAGTCAGTCACTATCCTACATATAACGTATTTTGAAAATACACTCAGTATACAATCTTACTATTATTTTGTCAATGAATAATATTTCACTCTAGAATAAGTTTCCACCGAGTTATTCCATGTTCTCTATACCTGCAGTAGAAGAAGAAGTGAAAAAAATAGAAGAAAAAAAATGATAAGTCTAAGAACGTTCTCTTCCGTATCGCCATTGTATAATGTATAACATCTTCGAGGAAAAATAAATAAAAAAAGATCTTTCAACAAATCTACTTTTTAAGTCACTCAACAGTTCACACAGCTATTTTCAATGAAGGTAAATCGCATAGGAGAGCTAAGAGAGTATGAATGTAATGAAAAAAATGAGACGAGGAAATAAAATAAGTTAAAAAATAGAAAAAACATTCACAAGAGTGAAACGACATGGAATAACTTATTTCCTCAGCTACGCCATATGCGCGGTGACAATAAATTGAAATGATATCAAGTCAAGGTGCTTCCTGGTGAGCTTTTGAAGTTTGCGTCTGTTCTCAAAGAGACGTTTAAATTATTGATGGCCGCTAGAAGGCTAAGAGGATGAGCGCGAGGAGACAGTGTGAGTGTGAGGAAGCAGAGGAAGACGATGACTGGAGATTCGACGTGGCACAACGTATACCGGTTATATCAGTAGCAGCTATATATATATATATAGCAGCTAAACTATAGCATAAGACACTGGACGAGGAAGGAGCCTGAAGGCGTAGGAGAGGTATAGTCTCATGTAATATTTATCGTAGTCAGCTCGAAGAACAGTGGCCTGTATAGACACGATCCACCATGGCGAATTCGTTTGACCCCATAAGAAAATTCGAAATAAATCTAGTCAAGGGTATCGGGACTTGTTCATATGGTGGGATAACATAGGACTAACCTTGAGAACGTAACGGAACTTTAGCCCGATGCGTGTGAAAAAATATATATATATATGTATACATATATTAAAAAACTCCTAATCAGAAGCAGCTCAAGCTCCCGGATGAGTTGTTAGCTTGAGAAAAGAAAAGAAAAAAAACGTAAGGTTACGTCATCCATATAGACTATGGTTGCCATGGATGATGTAGTATGGCATCGGGGTCGTTCCATCCTTTGGCAAAGACATCACGAATTTACGATGCAAGGTAAGATTAAGAAAATGGCTGCTTGTTATTTCATTTAGAAGTCCGTTCGAAATTTCGTTAATGCTTCGTTTAACACTGCTTAATTGTTTTCTTTAGAAGCTAATTGAATTCTCGATTAATTAACGAGTACTCGTTATATTCACACGATTTCAGTAATTTTTTGCGTGCTATTGTCATGCGTTTCCACGTTTTAGACATATAAGTGTTGATTATGTCTATGCCATTTTTTTCAAATAATAAATACTGGAGATGGCAATTGATTGAGTAAGGGTGATTTTTTAAATTTCTGCTTTGAGACCTTTTTCAGGATTTTAGAATAGCTAGGACGAGTTCCATCGTTTTCCGTACTCTTTGTTTCGTTAGAATGTGAAAGTACTTGTTTGAATATACTCATACCGTGAGAGGGAGTCACGGCGTTAGATCCTACTACATACGGTACGTACCGTTAGACACAGAACGCGAAAGTCATTTCCCTTTCGTTAGAAACGCGTTAGACAAGCTACGCATCGGCCTTGGCCTGGATAACGTGAATTCCACGTTCATTCACATAAAGTCCTACGTGTGTATATCCGTATGTAGATATACTATATACTGCAACCGTTTCCATTTATCAGGAATTCCAATGTACGTAGCGATTGTATAACTATACGTCACGCGATGCATACTGTATGTTTATATATAGCATATGTGCATATATGCTATAGGTATTATATCTTATAAGAATTATATCGATACACTAAAGAAGAAAAAACATCCCCAACGAACATTTAAAATTTTTTTTACCGGAAAAAAATATAACTGCCATTTCACTAATCATATTTTTTGTAAATATATATCTATCTCGTGAAACGACGTAAAAAAATTCTGCACGTGGTCACTTACCGGGATTGACCGTTATGCCTGTTACACGTAGGCCATTTTTGTATTTCATACTGACAGGGCCATGGAAAAAAACCATATTACGATAATCGATAGCACAGTATAAAATCATTGCTCCCACGAATATTCCGTACGTTTTTTCCTGCTTTCGATAAATATTAATGCGCATACCTTCACTCCTTGTTTTCCTATTAAGTATTTTTTACCTCAATACAAAGCGAGCAACGGTAACATTGACTAATCGTAATGCACGGTTAGTAACTAAGTTAGAAAGTTCGAGATGGCTTAGGCACATAATACATTACATCGTTTTATATGATAACAGATGCAGATGCAAGTGTTTATATTATTAAAAGTATAGTCACTAGAGACTGCATCACGTGGGCGTCTGGCTAATACGTACCATGGAGACTATCCAGTCACAGTCAGACAAACATAATTTGTTTTGTCGGAACCCGTTAGAAATAGTTATATGACTCAGACTTGACCTTGACCGTTGGCTGTCTAGTTCGCTGTCTAGTCTGGTAGATGTAGTCGCAATATGATATCTGGTTTCATCAACGTGTAATAGCTCCGGAGTACAGTCAGTGACTATGATGATAGTAATGAAGGTGGGGACTAGTTCAGGGTTATGGGACTTGGCAATGGGGATGATGACGAACAGAATCAGCGCCACGATGTACGTAGTAGAAATTGCATGGAATGAATAGAATAGAATTGTTATTTATTTGTAGAAATTTGTATATATTTAACACTTTTGAAAAATAAATTTATTATCACAGAGGTACGCAAGGTATATATTTTATACGTAGCTATGTAGGAAATATGTGTACGAAGTTTTGAAATCTATAAAAGAATAAAAAGATCAATCGAAAAATAAGGGAAAGCAGTAATATATAAAATATACATAAGGCTTAATATAGGGATGCAAAAGAACACAAGCAAGTACCCCCCCCCACACACACACACACAAAAATCAGTATCAAAAGATTTTTTGTAAATTTTTCATTGTTCTTTATCAATAGACGTTTTTGTTCTTTGGCTTAAGCAGTTCCTTCGTGTTTACTTAAAAAATTCTTCTTCACTTTCGAAAGGCACGTTTGATACCATGTGTATGTATATAAAGGGATTCGCGACAAAAATTCATAAGATGATAAAGATTGTAATGGCGGTAACGTTAGCATCGATAAGATCGCAAAGAGATAAGCAGGTACTAAAAGTTTTTTGAAGAGTCACACGTGCGTTCTAAAAACAAGCCATCGGTATAGATACCGCTAGCTGAGAGATTATCAAGGTCCTTTTACGGACTCAAGGATGCGTGTTAATCGGCCAAAAGGAATTGCATTAGCCACGTAGATTGAAATTCTTGATAGCTGAGATTTTGCAGTGAAAAAAAAAGATACTACAGCTACTTACGCATCAACTTGCATAATTTTATATAATTTCCTCTTTTTTTGCTTTACTGCTATATATTTCATATTTATTGTTTGTTCATTACACTGTTTATCTCTTTTGAATTTACAAAATCCATAATGCCGCTTTATCCTCTCACATCCCTTCCCCTTTCCACTTGGACCGTCGAATTAGTATTTCGTCCATTTCTCAAGTAGCTAATAAAATTTCCAATTCTCAATAAATTCTTATTAGGGTTACTGTGCCGAACGGGGGACGGATCAAGTAAGCTGATAAAACGCAGCATTTCTATAAATATTGGACTTTGAATATCCTTTCAATTTTAGAATCTCATTGGGACACCCCAGTTTTCGTTATAAAGTTGCGTATAGATATTCTTCTCATTAACAAAATTATGTGTACGAATGAAACATAGTGATTTGTTTTGCTGTGGTAAAAATTGTAAATTTTCTAAAGAAAAAAGACGACAGATGACGCAATTCAAATGATAGGTCAATATAATAAATATTGAATAATAAAATATGACATATAATGTATAAGCACATAGAATACTGGTATCTCTATGGGAAACAAATGAAATACTATTTTCGTATAGAACCGCATTGAATATTCACGTCACAGAGTGAGCAAGCCAGGCATTAAAGTTGTACCCGAATGTGCATCGTTGAATTCAAATGGCGCGTATATATTGCCGTTCGTGACTAACGGATAGAATAGCGATACAACAAAGTCGTGAGCGTAATCGGCGTTGTTGTGACTCTGGATGAATTACGGGTTTAATGTGGAAAGTGTAAAATCGTATCGATACGAGCGTAACTCAATTTCGAAAACAATTAAGTGACTGAATGCGACAGTGCATTTACACCGGTGTATAATCGGATACAACGATACGTACAGTATGAACGAAGACGCTTGTACCATATATAAATATCAACATATTTCTTGCAACGTGGAAAAACCTTATCACAGTAGTACCAAGCGAAACAATCGATTCGGATATATTTTTCGTCAAAGCGTTTCAACGACCATGTCGAATTTGAAAGTAATGAAGCGCCTTTGCACGCGGCTTTGTGTTTCAATGCTAAGACAGCTTACCGTTGAAAGGCCATAAAGACAGCAGCGTGTATGAGTAATGGGAAAGCGAGGAGTCATTTCAATTTCTCATTCCGACGATGCAGGAAGTGCATTGTCGAATCCCAATGGTCGATTCGATCCTGATGGTCGACAATAATTCTTCGAATAGCGTGAGAGCCTCTCTAAAGAGGGAGGGGGGAGGGGGGCGGAATGGTTTCTAGGTTGAGGATTTAAGGAATGGGAAAAAAGAGCACCATGGAAGACCCTATTCGAAGGAATATAGCAATGACAATAAATATTCCAGAAAATCGACGTTTTCACGATATCTTGGAGAACCATTTGGTTACCTTAGAAAGAAATGTGGGTCTGCGCACGGATGCACTTACGGATGCATTATACACCTAAAGGTCGGTACATCCATAAGAACACTTGTAAGCACCAACGTACCCACGTGTCAATAGTCGAAGGTTTCAGTGTATGTGTTTTATGCATTGAGTACCATAAGTGACAGAGATATATCACTTGAATTCAATTTTACTTATGCATAATGATTATTGCAGTATGCAATGCTGGCTTTGGTGTTAATGACAGAAAGAATTAGTATATAAAAAGTTTCCCAGGCCCAATAATCCTCTCCCTCGTTTTATCAGTTATTCAGTCTGTCATAAAGGCAGTATTTACATGTGCAATATAAATACGAAGAAAGAGTGAAAGGGAGAGAAGGGGAAAAAGAGACAAAAAGAGGGGGGGGGGGGAAGTAACATCAAATACGATATTTATTTATAGTGTTTTATTGGACACGGCGTTATCTCTCTGACTGCACATTGCAAGTTGCAACTGGCAACGTGCCATCGACGCTAGCACGTTGCATTTCTATTTCACTCATCCCAATTCTCATTACGTTTCGCATATTCCTCAATGCTGCACTTACACACACACACACACACACACACACGCGCGCGCGCGCGCGCGCACGCACGCACGCACGCACGCACGCACGCACGCACGCATAGGTCGCTAGTAGATTTTGGTAGAGTATATACTGATGAACCTCCTCGTAGAATCTCGCTGAATTAATTATAAAAAAAAAAATTTTCAAGGTGCCTCGGAGTGCATTTTATAGCCGAAGAACGGAAGAGCGTTGATTTATCATAATGAGTAAAAACAGAATATCTTTTCTCTTTCTTGCAAACCGCAAGATGCAAATTGGTAGAATTCACTTGATGGCGATTGCACTCTGCGATGTTTATGATAGCGAACTGACCTCGGTCAATGTGCAACCCATCACAAAAGTGCATAGCATAGACGTCTAGACTAATGCAATGGATGGGTACACAGTGACAAGAGTGCGAACAAGCCGCTTATCGTTGTCTTTCGGGCGCATTTCAATTGCAGATATCGTCAGGAGTCCGACTAAACAGTCTATTTGTTTAACCTCCAGGTTTCGTGCGTACGATGGAAACTTTTCCGATGCACATTTGCATGGCACCCGTCGCATAAACATCCTCGGACTAATCTTGCATGTCGTTTGCTGACGTATGTACGTATACACATGCGTCGACACGTATCATCCAAAGCCTAGTGTGTGGATCGGATGAATTTTCACAGTGAGAATCGCTGTCGTTCAAGGAGCTATAATAGAACAGTTAACCGGATACGAGACATCGTGACTGGAAGGTCTTCTCGGTTTCAACTTGACACATTCCATTAAAATTGTTGTATCGAAAAGCCAAGATGGAAGAAAGATACGGAGGATAAAAAATAAAAAAAACATAAATAAAAGACAGTTCATAGCCAAAGGAAATTCTAGAAGGATTCGTCGCAGTGGAAATTCTGTAAATCAAAGAACTCAAACTCGACAGTAGCTGCACAATGTACTATACGAACGTAACGCGTGAGAAACGTCTTTGAGAAAAATGGACTTTTCACCAAGTCTAATCATTCCCTAGCAATACGTACTACTACGAGATGTATGAACGGTGGCCATAACTATAACCGACAGCTGCGCTATAAAAATGCTCACGGTGCATAAAACAACATTACCGAATTCCATTACATACGAAAGCGCAAATCTATAAATAATAGTCGAGTGCAGTAAAGCTTTTCATTAACGATTCTTCTCATAAAATCTTATAAAAATTTGGTTCCGTCAAACGCTCGCAACTGTTTCTAAGCTCAAACGAAAAGTACACGCGGTATATATTCATGTTATGGCAAAAAATACAGTAACAAGATTTCATAGCGTGAAAACCATGACGTGACCTAACCTATATATTTAATGGCAGTGGAAAATATATCCACTATTTCCATGATGTATACTATATCTATACGTTTACCAAGTCAATGACGTACTAATCTTTGACATCTTACTACTTAGTACCCTAATCCCAGAATGGTCCACTGGGTGTCGCACACCCCACACCCAGTCTACCTTTAGTGATCGGATGCGGAAGTGTACCGTTCTAGATTTAATTGACTTTGGCAAATAATGGTCCAGCAAAGGTGTCGTGCATTTCACAAGTGTATATTTCAAGAGAAATTATCAGCACTTTATTGGCTGGAAAACTAACGCGGATGTTCATCTTACGAGGAAGTTCGTATTGCTTGTATGTGAAGGTAACCTAACCTAGACTATACACGTGCAATGGGATACGTTTGAATATAACACTATTACATGCTAGGTACCGTAAATAGCCCCGTTTACTCATGAAACAGAGGATGGTAGCGTATAAACGTCCTATAGTGCAGGGAGACCTCGTTTCTAAGACATGGAAAGGAATCGGGAACGCACGAGGCCGGCTAACGTAAATGCTGCAAGGTCTAAGGCAATTGCAGTTGGCGTCGTGGCCGGGTGCAATGGAAGCGGCCGACGAAAGGAAGGAGGCGTCGCAATCGTCGGGCCAGCAGTGACGGCAACATAGGGGCAATAGAGGGCAACGCACCCAGTCAGCCTTGGCATGAATTGAGTCTAGCAATGCGAAAGTGAGGTTAGCTGGCAGTGTCGGGCGTAGCTAGAGTATTCATCGTGGTGGCTGCACTGAGCTATCTTGACGGGAGTAAATGTTTCATAGAAAAAAGCGATAGGTCACGACGTATGTAAAACGGAGGACAGAATTTTAGAGAAGAAAAGGACCGAGAAAAAAATACAAAAAGGAATAGTGGGGGATGAATTATTTTGGAAAATATGAAAAAAATTATTTATACGTTATACTAAATACTGATAATAAGGAACGTCATTTTTTTGAGTTAGCCAAGTTTTACCGCAGGCATGGAAGTATGGTTAAGGTATCGTGTTTTTCGGTAAAGTTATATCATTGACTAATGGTAAGTTGTTTCGTTCTTATTCCTCGTTGCAGGTAAATGCTCTCTTAACCTAGCGATAGAAATAATACGCTCTCTACTGGTCGTGTAAAAATTAAAAATAACTATAATAAAAAATAAAATTAAAAATAAAATTAAAAATAACTAAAATAATCGTTTTAATTAACAGCACACTGCAAATTT
This sequence comes from Trachelus stipa, assembly GCA_036026315.1. Classification (NCBI taxonomy): domain Eukaryota; kingdom Metazoa; phylum Arthropoda; class Insecta; order Hymenoptera; family Cephidae; genus Trachelus; species Trachelus stipa. The sequence goes on from JAYRCB010000401.1 coordinate 518,324, forward strand.
GGATGAACTTTATGTGGATTCAGATTTCTCGCTTAACGAACCATACCATTTCAGCGGACACATGCGAATGCTTTAAAAACTTGAAATTAGTCGCACGAAAGCATTTAATTCCCATATACATATATATATGTATATATATATGTATATATATATTTATATATGTATATATTAGATGATAAAAACTTTAAAGACATTTAAAAAAGAACTATTAAATAAAACTAAATAGGAGATTACATATTCTGACACATATATTAACAATGTTCAATATCGCTAAGGCAAGAAAAAAAAGTGCACAAGAAAGAAAAAGTATCACCCCAAAACATTTTCCAGGATCATCGTTTCCCTAAAAAATTGCTTTTACATCCTTTTATATGGTAAATCGGCATGTTGCCTCCTTTAGATTCTATAGCTGTTGACTCTACCCACCTGCTCCCCCTGCGTTATAAGGTATCCATATTTATACTTATAACAAGGCACGAGTGACAAAGTAAACGAAGAGATGAAAAAGAGAAGCGAAAAAGAAGAAAATGAAAAATAAGGAAAAGGGAAAGTTTACAGGGGAATTCAGCTCGAAGCCTCGGCATTATTATTGAGTTTCTTCCGTAGCATTTCAATGCGCACATACGACCTTGTCGAACTAAGCTGCAGCAACGACCAACGCAACTGCATCGGGGCCGACAGAGTTCGAGCGCAGCGCAACGGGAACATGAGATCGAGAACCTGACAGAAAGACAGAGAGGGAAAGAGAATCAGAAGCGTAAAGTAGATAGAGTATACGGGATAGAGCGAGAGGCATATAATGGCAAAGTAAGAGTAGGGTAGAGCCTAAGAGAGAGACGTAGACAGGCATAGGCGCTGGAGTAGAAAAGAGGGAGAGGAGAGAATGGGAAGGGATCGGATGTAATGTTGTGAGAGCGAAAAGGAGAAAAGACCTTAAACCAACTAGGGAGAGCGAGAAGGGAGACGCAATGAATTCTAGTGGTGGGGATTGCGCGCTGCTTTTGAAAAAACCGCGAAGCTTTAAGAAGCCGCGTCGAGCCCCCCACCACCGAGTCCAATGCAGGCTTCTATGCCTGACATAGACGAGCGTTGCTTGTCGTTCTATTACCGTAAAATCTACTAGTGTTTCCTCGCAAAACTTTTAGTTCACCTGAAGATTAATAGTAGACTATTTAAGCACTGTATAGTTATTTAGAATTCCCGTGGAAAACTAGTTACCGTTATGCCTTTGTGTCGAGTAGTTGAATAACCTGCTTGTCTGATCATCCTTGATATACTTCATGATCTTCTTACTTTCTGGGGGGAGGGGGGTTATAGGTTCGGGAATACGGTTTTTGGTAATGCTAGATGCGAATTAGTAGAGTTTTAAATCAAATATTGGGATACTGCTCGATGGTGCTGTGGTGAGACTATTACGGGATCGTATATACTTCTGGATTTTGTCTAGGTGTGTTTAGATTATTGAAAAACATGGGAAATAGGAAAAATACGGATAAGTCCTGGTAAACCTATATAGACACTTCCGTATAGATTGCCAAGTGGATAGTATTTCCGTGTGATGGGGGAGTGTTCGTGTACTTTTGCGATTTACGGGAAATATCCGGAAATTGTGAAAAAACTACGTATCCGGCAATTCCTGAGGAGTTTTCATCGCTGATAAGTGATTTGCATCGAGTGTCTAAGCGACGATTGTTTCTTGATGTAAAATAAAAAAAGAATAAGGATATTAAGGTATACGATATCACACAATTCTTCGTAAACGTTTCGGAAAGCAATGTGAATTGTCTTGAAAAGAGAAGAATGATGGAAAGTAAAATGTTTTTTTTTGTACGAAACTTCATGAAAATGAAAGTAATTTTATTTTACTTCTTATGAACACTTTTTTTCTCGTTTCATCACCCTCGAAATCTCATTGTTCCCAATGAATTACAATTGTTTCTTTTTTATTCGTTCATTCCTTTGCGTCTTTTCTTTTTCTTACTTTTCTTTTCTTTTCTTTTCTCAAGACTGCTCAGATTCTCACTCGCGTACCAATGTAGTTGCTGAATAGAAGCTTGTCCTACTTAGCGTGGGTACAGTGTTCAAATGAATTCTTGTCATCTTGAGAAAGAATCCGCAGGCGAAAGAGCTTCGTTGGTAAAAGCTTTCCTGAGAGAAAAATAAAAAAGAGCATGAAAGAGAAATAAAAACAGCAAGGCATCAAGGAAGCTCATAAAATGAGTATAGCTACGTCGAATTTCCGGTTTTCTTCAACAGTGTGACAAAACGCGACGCTACGATATCCACTCAAGATAAAGTGTACGGATTGGCATTATCTTTCACGTTATTAATTGTTCCACGACATCCATACGAGTATCTGGTGCAGCCTGGTGAATCGCGGGACGTGGAAGTGAGCCACTGAACTCCTGAATAATAATTGAAACACCCCTGCATGTAAAGTGCTCCGCTCTCAACTTTCGTAAATCACGGGTCGAATCCCATTTAGGAGCGAGCCGTGAAATCAAGTATTTTCTATAATTAAAATACTGATCATAACATTGATTAATTAAAGGACTCAATGGATAAATAATTGCGCGAGTGGAATGGAACTTTTTTAACACCAAAAAAAGAAGCTTCTGTGCATTTAAAAGTGCGTGAACTGCTGCTTCTCATAGATTTATTAAATTATAGCAGGGTGAGTGAATGATGTAAAGAATATTAAATGGCATAAAGTCTCTAAAAATGTGTAAAAATCTATTTCTTAAATGATGTACTGATGTATATGTTACGATGAAGTCATAGCAGTGCATGCTTTATAGCCTGGAGACATTATTTTAATTAGGATTTATAAATGTGAGAATCAATACGAATTAATGGTAATTGATCTACTCTGAAACTATAGAAGATTATATTATAGTTGAACATTTAAGATAAGCCGTTTGACTGCTTCAGAGAAGGATAAAGTTAGGCAGATCTAATTTTACGCTTGGGTACTTAATGCGCCATTTAAATCGGTAATCTGCGTCGCGACGCTATCATGGGATCGTGGGACGTCAGGAAAACTTCGCTACGTCTCGTTATCACCCGGATGCTTTAATCAGTGAATGTGACTATAATAAAGGGGATGCACTCGAGGATCTGAGAAAAAATGATGGGTCTGTTTGATCGCTTACTTCTTGGTCAATAGTTCATAGTCCCACCAATGTATCGGACGTATGGGAAAGTCTTATCATTTGCGATAACTAGTAGTTTCTTGGGATATACCTTATCACTATTGGAGCAACTGCAGAAATTCATCGAATTTATTGTGCAACAGCGACGACGCCCTAAAGTCCGTGTAAAGTTCAAAGAACCTGATGCACACTACACTGTGCATACTCGTACATAGTTATAAATTCCAAGCAACATAGTCTCCTCTCGTTATATACACTTCTCATGCATATCAACAAAAATATTATATTTTTTTTATTAATCACGTCAAAAAAAAATATTTCTAACAATTGATGTTTTACGTCATTTCTACTACTACGTTTAAGAAAATGATATTGCACAATAATAATGGAGACCAAAGAATAGAATTACATACATATGTATAGAAATTTGTATTGTAATGCGTACGATAGCGCATACCAATGGCAGTCAGTGTGACGGTAACGATGGTTACGAGGAAGACAAGGTGCTAGTCAGCAACCTTCTTGCCATGGAGACTGCATAAGGAGCACGAACTCAAATGGGAAAATTGATAGACCTGCTACTAATATCGTCCACACAACGTTTTCTTTCTATACCATTAGCGTCGCTAGTTTCCCTTTTGTACTGACGTGAATATAGCATAAATAATATATGTGAAGTAAGGAGGCAAATTTTTACAAGTAACTGCCATTGCAAATTTTTATTATTTTGTTTATTTAAGTTAAAGTAGGTTAAATTATTTATTTTATAATTTTCGAAGTAATCAAATATGATTATCAATTAAAAATCTCGCCTTATACCCGTCCACTTTTTCGGTGCATACAGAACACTAGTGCCCTTTTATTTTGGGAAACTGTATGTATACATGGAGTTCGTGCTCCTTATGTAGGCTCCATGTTTCTTGCGAGCGCAGATGCACATGGAAGACTTGCGTCAAGTACAGCGCCATCTTTTTTCACTTTTTCTTTCGTGCCTTTTCTTTTTTTTTTCCTTCTCTTTAACAGCTCTCCCGTGAGTTTTTCAAATGCTTCTCGATCTTCGGACAAAAACCCCGTTGGCCCTGGGGCTGCGAGGGTTGTGTGAATACCCTGGCTACAATGGGGCTATCCTTTTGTGGTCCTTTTCCGTCCGATAGGTTGGGTCAGCTTGGCAATATGTTCAAGCAAAACTCGTTCGGGTCAAAACCGAACGTTTCACATTGATTTATTTACGGATCTTTTTTTGTTTCATCCCTCCGTTCGTACGCCCTCGAGCCGTGTGACAATTTTAAAGTAAATTGTTATCTCGCGTTCCAATATTTCTGCATTTATAAAAGAAAAAAAAATGGGAAATTGCATTAATATTATTTCATTCAAAATGTTTTAAACGTATACACGTTCCTGGTAGCAAAGATTCATTCAAATGATTTTGACTAGATAATATATTAAATCTTCTAAATCTCCATTAAGACAACTTCGGACCTTTGACTGCCATGCAAGTAAAATGTCAATAAAAATCGTAAATAACAAGATTTTTAGAAAGATTCGTTCCCAAAATAGAGTTCAGCACACACTGTGCAAAGGTTACAATCATTTTGATAGTATTTTCGCAAATAATAACCCAAAACCGAAAGAGTAATCCGACCCGACATTTTTCGCGTTTTTCAAATCCATATCGAAATGTTCAGGTCGGATTATTCTTTCAGTTTTTAATTGATAATTGGTAAAGCGGTGTCAAAATGATTGTAAACCTTGAAAAATATGCGGTTAACTCCACTTTGCGATAAAATCTCTGTGAAAATCCTGTTATTTACGATTTAAGTCCACATTTCACTCGCATAACCAATGAGAGGTACGGAATCCCCTTAAGCAATTTTTTTTAACCAAACGTTACAATTTTCATTTTTCATTTTTCTAGTCCACTTACCGAACAGTTAAGTAGATTTGTTATATATACATTATACTGGAGGAAAAGCAAAAGAAGAATTGAATACATAAGCAAGCATGCACGGAGAAAAATGTTTTAGTAACTACAACAAAATTGCATTTTTTAAGTCTGGATATTTTATCAGAGCAAATCGGAATGATATTACAGCAAAAATATTGTTGTTCCAGTAAAAATAATTTTCAGTAGGAACAAAAATTCTAAGTTACGGAATATTTGCTAATGCAGCAAACGATTTGCTGACGTAGCAAAGCATTTGCTCAAGTCACCGATTTAGGTTGTAACTGGTATTACTTGGCAAGATTTTTTGTGATAGATCTATCAAATAATGATTTTATTGCAAGATATTATTTTTTTGCTAGTATAACATAGCGATTGCTGGCAGAGCTTAAAAAATTCGAGCTAATAGAGCAATGTAACAATTATGTCTCGACAATTGTCAAAAGCTGATCATAACAACTTCGATGTTTACGCTCGTATCTGTGCGGTATCTGTAGTTGTATAGTTGAGTCGCTCAAAACGCAAAAACCTAGCATTCGAATTCTGAAACGGTAGAATTTTTATACGTGTCTTACGTATATAATTCGGAAGCATTATAGGATGTAGTACACACAGGAAACAGTAATTATCCATAAAAGTGCGTTAAAATTGTTTCTGACGAGAAAAAGTTTAAGTTTATGAATAGTATATTATGTAAGAAGGGATGAAACAGGACGATTTTAGATTAAGGCGAAGCCTGGTATCACCCGTAATCTGAAATCGTAGTTCTGTCCCGTGTCACACACTATATTTTTCATATTACCTGCATTGGAACTGGGAGTTTTAATATCTGGAGCCAGTCGAAATGAGATAATTTCAGAACGATCGAAACGAAAACGGGTGCTTTCTGCCCACTACATCGCATCGAATTGAAATTGGCTGGTTTCGACTGGCTAAACAAGCATTGAAACTCTTTGTTTGCAAGTCATTGGTAAGGGAGCACATCATTTTCTACGTTCTGCAGCAAATGATATTTGCTTCCCTAGAAAACCGTTGCTAAGGGATGCAAAATTTTTTGTATGCTGTTGCAGTAAATAATATTTGCTTCCCTAGCAAATATTGCAATAACAAATATTTTTTGTAATGGCAACAATTGTATTTGCTGTCACTATGTTAACATCTGATATTTACTGTGATAACGTGAGCCATGCTGTAGTTAGCAAAATATTTTTCTCCGTGTGTATAGTATGTGTACATAAAGGCTCCTGAAATACCTTGAGAATCCACTATATTATCTTTATCAGTTGAAATATGGACACGGGTAAGATATCGGCTGAGATTAAAACATTTAGAGGAGAAAAACATTTTTCCTAGTAAAAAAGGTTACGTACGTAGATAATCAATATAGATATAAAAACAGTATATCGATACTTTATCACCATTTTTTACTTCCTGTTATTTTTTTTATTTTTTTTCACCATTCTTTTCTTCCTACCCTTCTGAACGGTATACCTTTTTTCGATGGTTGCTCTCTCGTGTTTTCAGCGTTTTTGCCAACACACCCAGCGTGACAGGTGCATTCAGGAATGCAACTCGTCACCGCGCAATGGAGAAGTACATTTCGGGGAAACGGGAGTCCCACGCCGTGAGTTGGAAGAGGCAAAAAGTTTTTTTCTTCGTCATTTTTTTTTACCAGAGCCTCTTTTAGAAAGTCCTTAAACTAAGTGATCCTACTTCTTAAGTGTCACGCTACCGATCATTTCGCGTTGAGTAAACTGTATTGCTGAAAAACTGCATAGGATCTTTGTAGAGAAGTGATGGTATTCAGGATAAAAAACATTTTTCAGCATTAACACATCCTCGGTAAAACTTAGGTGCATTTGACTTTGGTAAATTACGTGTCTTTTAGAACGATCACACTAATTACATATGCTGAGACTTTCTCAATGAATAATAATAGATATATATAGGTACAACGAAAAAACGTCATGAAAAATCAAATCACGATGCATTATAATGCACGTAATAATTCAATGCAACTTCCTCGCTCTTGCTATTCAATCGTATGTTCTATGGACAACGATCCGTCGTCTTGTTGAAATCGTAAGGGAAACGAAATACCATCACGAATATTCATCTTGCTGACGGATGCCATTTTTGGTGTATAGAAGCTTTCAAGGGAATTTCAAATCAGATTTATATGCATCGTTGTATCTTCCGACCATGATAAGAAAACTCTCAATAATAAATTGCAGATACCAAAGAATTATTCATGTTATATCAACTGACAGATTCAATTACTAAAATGTCGATGTCAGTCAACGTTTCCATTAGTGTGATACAAAAGATTGATTTTTTCCCCCAAAAAAAAAAAAAAATAAATAAAGTCTGTCAAGATTTGAATGAGCAATCTCATTGACATAGGAAATTTATTATAGGGAACAACCAATATAGAGTAAAAGAGACACGCGTAAATATTTCCAGAGAAATTACGAAAATCCATTACATCCTGTCTGACGTCTTGTGGCATCTCTGATATTTCCTAGTGCGACGTCCTAACAGACGGACGAGGTAAGACTGTAATAAAGCTCCACCATATCGACTGTCACATCTAACCGAATTGAGTACTCAATTCGTGTTCCTTGATGTGCGAGTCTCGACTAGGCTGACATCTAGGGGCATGGGAAGATTCGATCGTGACCTGAGGATGCAGTCGCATGAATCAATCTGCACAGAATGCCTAACGTCAGCAGAACATAAGACATATAACCAGGATATAAGTAGCTATAGATCAAGTTGAATCAGCCAGTAGCAAAAACCATCGAATACAGACATAATTATTTAATAAAATTATCTCTAAACTTTGAATTCTGGTCAGTATCGTGAATAAATGTCTAATACATAGATTTTTACTACCTATCCTACTCTGACGACCCTGAATTCCTCATTGAGGTCAAGGGCCTTATTCAAAGACAAACTTGCCAGGATAATGGGTTAGTCCAACGCAGCTCGGAATTGGTCGGTGTTAATACCAGCCATGTTTGCTAAGCGCAAACTTTCTTCCTCCTAGATCTTTAGACTGCATTTTTCTTTTTTTAAGGATTTGGTTTCTTGAGGAAAGTTCAGGTTTCATTGTTCTCCTGATCCTCGTCGACTAAGAGACCAACGTGTTGACATTGACTTTTGATGTTTTCTTGGTTATGTCCGGACTAAATGCGTTTCCACTTTTAACCACTAAATCTTCATTTTTCCTTTTTTCTCTCTACCCTTTTTTTAACTTTTTTCTCACTCCATTCTTCGGGTATCTTTAACCAATGCTCGTGCATTAACTAGGTAATGTGCTTCGTCAAAATTCATATGACTAATTAGAATTAATTAAGTATCCACATAGGTACACGGAGAGAAGGATCTGGTAAAAAGTACCGAATATCGGGTAGAAAGTACCATAAAATTCTCGTACATGGAGACTATAGCGAAATTCTGG
>JAYRCB010000401.1:602701-614794 GCA_036026315.1 Trachelus stipa
TTACATATATGACCAGAGTCCCTAAGCAACACAAAAGTATACGAGAAGCACGAGCGAGCACTAGTTCGCTGTTGCACCACCAGATGGCCACTGCAGCTCGCAAGCAGAATCGGAAGACCCTGAGAATAATTAGTCCTTCGATGTTGCTATTACTTTAATGCGATTTTAACATTGTCCTTGAATAACCTGGTATCGTATTCAGCATCTCTCATTCGTGAGAGAATCATTTTCTTTAGATTGTACAGTCCGTTGAGAGGACTCTGTGGTTTTGTTTGCATTACAGCACCAATGCTCCGTCACCAATGCTCCGTCCTCTGCCCGAGCACAGAATTCAATTTCTGTACGGGCTGTGGGCCATTATTTGTCGCAAATTGTTTACGATTATTATTTATTTTTTAATATTTGCCATTAATAATCTTTTTTATATTTGCCATAACATACGGTGGAAAATCTTAGGCGTAGTACCGTCTAACGATTTTGGGCTAATATTGCATTCATTAATGGGCCAATATTATTTTCATTTATTGGCCAACATTGGCAACCAGTGCTGGGCCCATGTTATTTTCCGACTCAACCATGGCTAGGCCAGTCATGGTTGTTGTTATCGAGCCATTACTGGAAAAATGGCGACCGATGCTGGCCCAATATTAGGCCTGCTGTACTTTCCTACATGGGTGATTCTCACCTCCTGGAAATGGCACTGTAGCCATCCTAACGTAGCAAGATGCTAGGATCTATTTTACGGCGATCGTCAAAAGAATTGAAGATTGCGAGTTTGCTAGCAGAGCCGATGTAACAGCGAACCTGATTTGACCAGGGTTTGGTATTACGGCGCCCTCTTTGAAGCATTCCCGATTTTTGAAATTTGTAGCGTCATTCAGCGCGTAGCCTAACTCAAGGATAGGCGTGTTATCGTTTGATACCGATTTTTGGATTTATTGTATTATATCGTGATCTGTTTGAAGGAGCTATAATCCAGGGGAGTGTGTTCCTGTGGATAATAGGAATTATTGGACAACGGTGAGTTACGCTCAGAAGTATTTTGGCTATCTTTAAATTCACGGGATCAACCGATCTTTTCTGATCGACGTACTCTTACGCGTCATCCTGCGCTGTACTGACCGTTACGGGTCCGAGGATAGTTAATTCGGTGACAAACAGAGGACTGATCTCTCATTTCTTTCTTTCTATTCTTCCGGCTTTGCGTCTAATCGTTCAGTGCACGTCTCGCGGAATCGTCTCCCTAATACACGGGTGCATAAGTCATTATCATAACTTTTACTATCGTACCGTTTCTTATGGTACCGTTATTATGTCGTATCGTATGTTGCGTTGTTCCAGTGGGAATATTATTGTATAATATCATTCGAGTAATATCCCAGTGCGTTATGTATCATCTCGATCAGTTTTCCATACTTATCACTTGTATTCTGCCACATTTTCCTTACATTTTTCTATTTAAAATAAATCGGATCGCTATTACGTAAGCGTCTACTGGCGGGGGTCGGGGAGCCACCTAGAAAACATACGATCTGTAAATTAATTATACCTAATTTTAATTTATACCTATGAACGAGCTCACACTCACCCACACGGAGAATTGGAAGCTGGACACCTGCGTGGGACGACATTATCGACCCCGGCGGGACTGCTATACCGACCGCTCGACCTGATCACCGCTACCGGAGCCCGCCGAATTCAAACGGCTCGACTCATGCCATCCATGTCGCCCCTGCCGCCAACACCAGAATTCTCTGCAAAAGGGTTATCATCGTACCTGTTCACACGTCACAGGACTTCGGCTGCCTACACCGAGGTATCCCTGCTACCTGATATCGTGATGCGAGCTCGGAATCACCACTCGCCAATTCACTACGTCCAGAAGGAATCCTCGAAAGAGGCGGGTGAAGGGCCACCTCGTCTCCCGTCCTAGGGGACCCTTGTGTCCCGTGGACACGATAAGGTTTTTCCCCAAAAACGTGGAACGAGACCCCGGTCAGCAACCTGAAAGGCACGGGAAGCTGTCACTCGGAGAAACATCAGTATACAAAATACGGAGCGGAGGAAAAGTCTCACTTACCTGCGGGAGAGCTGCATACGTTACCTGTGGCCGCCAATCATCTTGATTACCTACATCGGCGAGTCCCGGTCTTGCAGTGACACAACACCATTTCGGAGCACACCGGTAAAATGTCAGAGACGACGACCATACTCTACAACACCGCGGCAATAACACATGGCTTGCGGTATGACAACATGGAAGACACCAGCACCGCCCCATGTCGGAGCGCGGGTGAACTACTATTTCCCAGAGGGCCGCGCGAACGATGCGCGCGCAACCGCTCGAACGTTTGAAGCTACCTGATAGGATTTGTAACGTATGAGTGTGCCGTTTATTGTATGAGTGTCAAGTCTAGAGGTGTTGGAATGTAAGTGCGCCCCACTCCGCCTGTATCTATTAGGAATCGCTAGATCCCCACCTAATCGCGAAATCCAAGTAATACCAGTACGTTGAATTGTCGCCCCTTCCACCAAATAACCAGTGAGCAAGCAAGACGTGTCGCCGAAAATATAATAGGTACGAATTCTCTCCTTGTTATAGCCATGTGAATAATTAGCTCCTATTTTATCGCTGTTGTATTCTTATTATTTCTCTTTAGATAAGACGCTCTGGGTGATAGGGCCCTAGAATCCGTCATCACATATTTAATAAAAAATTGTTGATAAACAATTACGGAAGTAATTCGATTAGATACGGCGACGATTCAACGACACTGCACACCGGAGGATTCAAGCGAATATACCATAGTTCATCCACACATCTCGGCGAAAACTTACTTCTAGGTATATATATAGATATTAAGTTCGAATTTATAAGCGTGTTAAGAATGTTAATTAACATATTTTATAAGAGTGAATGCGGGAAAGCTATATCTCATATTACCAACATAATTAATGTTATATCTCATTAATTCTCAAATAGTCATTTCAGTTAATATTACAAGAATAGAGATACGGTTCCTTTAAGCATATTGAAAACTAAGAATTTAGCCCTTTTTGTTGACTTTATTTTTGAAACTTTATATATTTACAACAACAATAAAATAAAATATGTGATAGGTTCATGATCCTGGATCCTGGCGATATATTATCAATACGCATCCGGGATTGGCGGAAATAATGACGATGAGTAATTGACCAATTATAATCGGTAATTTAAGGGTCGGGTGGGAGGATAGCACCCCGGGTGTTGCGAGAAGTATCGGAATCGTCCTCTTTCGTCGTGTACCTTCCTATCAAGTGGACGTTTAATACACTGCTCCGGAACATCACCTACGAAAGCTTTCTCTGTGCGAGACATCCTTTTTCGATATCTTTTGGTAAGCAATCTTTCCTGTAACTGGGTACGAAACTCTTCACGCTACCTACGGAAGTAATATAATTACACGCTACCTAGTAGCGACGTATCAGCTAACTCTGGCCTAAGGGCTTAAAGCGGCGTCCATTGAAGAGCTTCGTTGCCGGAGTCATAAGTTACCTAGGCTAATTCGCGAGTGCAGAGTATTTTGTACAAGTGGTGATTCCCTCGATTGCGGTCACGGCGAGGAGCCTGTTTGTTTCGTCTATTCAGTTTACCTTCTTTTACGTTAACTTGCGATAGCACAGCTGATCGGAATTTTCCGTGGACATAGCGTACCTTTGTTCCCTTTGGTTGATCGGATCGCGTGTGTAAGATTTCCTCGTACGGGTGTGAATACGAACAGCTACCTGGGAAAGTATAAATCCCGCCGCGGCTACCTGAGTCATCGAGACTCCCGGAATTCGCGAGAATAGGAGTCAGTCGGCAAATTGTTATACGCTACCGGGGGCGACCCGAGCCCTTTGTTATAAGAGTTAATCCGAGTGCCGACCACGCGGTCTTGAGTCAAATTTATTATTAGAATTTTTTTTACGTGATGTACCCTCGTTATCTTATGACATTGTGACTTTACCTCGGGACGACTTATCGAATGTGTCTGTTTTAATTATTACTTTGAGTGTATCGCTGTTATTGCCCTGTTAATCCGTGTACCTGGAATGTGAAAGGGGACCTATAAAAGTGTAATGTTGCAGTCGGTGGATTGTCCGAGATTCGGGCGTACATTGCATTCCACCGTCTCGCAGGCCGTGAGTGCGACTCAGTAGAATTCCATTTTTGGTGCGCACGAACTATCTCCGCTGCCTATACGAAGGCTCGCGTACCGTGAATTGCCCGTGAGGGCTATGGGCTGTCTTTCGGCCGATTCAAAATCTGTAACCTAGAGATAATATCGCGACTACCTCTGGTAGCCTTTTCGTATATCTGTCGGGTTGATTGGTTGTTAATATCTGATTGCCAGGTGCAATAAATTGTTAAGTTTTTGGTTACCTAATCTTGGCCACGGCTCTTACTTTATAATTACCCCGCCCCTCTCCTATACCTAACGGGGCTGATTTAGCCGAACTCCCGCGGCGCATCGGTTCTGATACCTCGGATCGTGTTTATTTTTGCTACCTCGGTGCAGTTTCATATCTTTTCCTCGTGGCATCGCTGGATGCCTGGCGCCCATCGGCAAACCTATTAGTTCAGAGTGTCGTTTACGGATCCGAAGGTGTTGGGCCGATCAGGCGAAGGTACCCCTTCGTTTTCGGATTTAGTCAATTGTGTTCTCTCCTAGAGAATCCGGGAACAGGCGTTGCAGCATATAACAGTATGAAAGTCCTTATCGTATTTCCTAGAATAAAAGATATGCGTATGATTATGAAGAGGACCTGTGTACTTGGATGCATATAGAGAGTGTTCATTTAACTCTGCCACCTACAATAACTTGGTTACTCTTCAAGATACGAGAAAATGTTACAGAAGAAAGTTGTTCCATTTGAAGGGGGAAATCAGGACATGAAAGTAAAATTCATCTAATTGTCATATTTTCAGAGATTTCGTTGACAGCAACGTTTCTTTGAATGGGTCTGCTTCTTTTTTTCTATATAACTTGACTTTCGAATGACCTTGAGCTTCGAAATTCATAATTAAATGATCAAAGTCGAAATTCGAGGAGTTAGTAATGTTTTACAATTACTTATTTCAAAATATGCTCAAAATGTTGTTCGTCAACCTGAATGCACTTGTTTACGTTCCTTCATATTCTCCCGCCTTATTGGGACGTACAGACGGATGAATGTTGATAATTCAATTATGGATTTCGAAGCTGAAGGTCATTCGAAAGTCAAGTTATTATACGCGGTTAAATGTGTTTTGATTTCAGCTCTCCTGTAGCACGAAAAAAATAAACAGTCCTATTTAAAAGAAGTTGCCGGCAACGAAATCTCGGACAATACATATAACCATTAGATGAATTTTACTGTGAAGTCCTGATTTTCCCCTTCAAATGGAACAACTTTCTTCTGTAACATTTTGTTGTATTTTGAAGAATAACCCAGTTATTGTAGATGGCAGAGTTAAATGGGACACCCTGTATATACATTGCGTGTCTCAAGTTCCAGAACGGTCAAATATATAAAAAATATGCGTTTTATAAAAAAATGACTGTAACCTAGTGGATAATGTCCACTAGATAATGTAGATCTTATTTAGTGGATCTTATTTTGTCGAATGACTTTGAAACCTTGCATTAAGATCAACTTAAAAATTGTCAAACAAACTCCCATTTTGTATTGCATATTCTTGTAACTAATCTTCAGAGGTTTCCAAAACACCACGACTGAACCCTTTTTCATGAATAACTTCACCGGATATGAATCTTCCAACTTTCAGTATGCAGTCGAAAGTTTTTTAGCCTTTCGCTGCTACTTACAATTACCGCCAGATGACGTTACATCTTGGGTAATACTAATATTAGTGATATTGAAAGTTTGACTACTCGTATCTGGTGGAATACTTTATAATAAAACGGTTCAATTGTAGTGCTTTGAACAGCTCTAGAGATTAGCTCTAAGAATATACAATATAAAATGGGAGTTCCTACTGACAATTTTTAATTTGACCTTAACGCAGCGTTTCAAAGTCGTTGAAAGATAAAATAATCTCTACCAGATAATACATTTATTTGAACCCCAAAACATTTGTTACAGGCATTCTTTTTTAAAACATGTATTTTAGGTGATATTGGACCGCTACGAACCTGATTGAAATTTTCATCGATATCAAAGGGCGTATAGCAGGTACGCAAACAGAGCAGCTGCCTATACTATAAGCCTTTGGCATAGGTCCTACAGAATATTCATGATAGCCAAGTCGATGACTGAAAACGAGTCGAGCGATCAGTAATTTAGATAAAATGAAGTAGACGCAACGATATGGTTGACCTCCTCGATAACAGAATCTAACCTCCTCTCTAACCATCCCCTTCTATTACTCGACGAATGCAGCTGCAGTTTCCATCCAGTTATCTCCTGAACACTTTAATGATAGTTAAATTAGAATTAGGTTACATTGGGTTACCCTCTATGTAAATTCCAAACTATGTACCAGAGTGACATTCCCGACTTATTCGTTTCTGGTAGCTGAGCGTGAATAGGAGAATTCACTTGATGGCAGACTAGTTATATGGTGGATCGATCCTAGACAATTTCATAAAGTTTAACCAAACCTTTTCGAATGAAGCTATGGATAAGCTAGTTCGCTAATCAGTAAGCTGACCATTAGGCCAAATAGAAGTAGACACTCGTATGAACTCTAGGACTGACTAAAGTCAAAAAGATATCGACCACCGTCATGGAGTTTAACGAAATAATTTCGGTCGATAATCTCGAGGGAATTCTTCTTTGGCGTAATGGGGTCAAGGAGCCACGTTATACGGCATCCGGGCAGTAGGGGGCGCCACGACGTTAATTAACTATGCTGAATAATTAACGGAGATTTAGACAGCAAAGGGGTTAAAAAGAGGGAAGGAGATTCACGGCGAGACTGCTCCGTCGAGATTTCCAGGCGCCACTGTATACATATATACGTAAGAGACGCAGATTTAAGTAGGTGTACATGTAGATTTAGAGTTTATATATAACTTTGATATATATATATATCAGACATTAATATGCACAGTGCATACCTATTAGTTTTGTTTTCGCAACATAGAAAGACAGAAGCGTAAGAGAGACCATATAGCGTTTCCGAGCAACATTTTCATACCAGTTTTTGTAGGAACGTCGCCAGAGATAATTATGTCTTAATGCGAAGTGCTCGCGCCTGCAATTTCACAAATGTAAAGAACTACCTCTCTTGGCAAGAGTTTGAGCGTCTTATTACACATTCGAAAATGGTAAACAAATTGGGGTGAAATGGTTCCTGCGTTTCTTTAAGATTTTTCGATTCTATGGTACCGTTGCCAATGTTTATTATTTATTCGAGTGACAATTTGACGTATTGCACGTGGAGCTGTCTAAAGAAAATTATAAATCGGATACCAATTCATAACAAATTTTTGGTATACACTTGTATCTAGATGAGATAAAATTATAATGGTGTAAAAGATAATAGATCATTTTCATAACCCTCTGCAGTTAATGGAATCATTTAAGCGCGACTAGACCTGTTATGTACAAACCGTAATACAATTCGGTTAGGCGAGATCTATTACAGGGAACCACCAAATCCCTAAACGCTAACTGATCTACTTTGGTCCAGCAGTTGCAGTTTGGCAATTCCACAGAGAACAGGAGAGGCGGGTTATGTGTGTATAATATATATGCTGTTGTATCTAGAAACCCTGTACGAGCTCTATCGCTCTATTCGTAGCATTGACAACCAACTACAACCTCCTTTATCTATAACATATACCTACTAGGAATCTGGACAGCTTTATTGCATACTCCTATGGACCACCCCTTCATACATGACGCATGCCGATTAGAGTTGCTGGGTACCTATTTCAATCGGAGCATTCTTAACGCTCGGTTACACTAACTCCTTGCCAACCCTCTGAAGGTCTTGCGCTTCACCCCTGCAACTTTGTTAACCAACCGAGAAAGAGAACTCGTTGAAAAGTGTACTGTATAGGTACTTCTTATACAGTGAAGATGGAAATATACAGGGTGTCCCAGAATTACTTTTACACTCGGAAGTGGGTGATGGCTGGGGGTCTCCCGAGTACCCTCCCGCAAACCGTTTGCCAAAATTCACAATAGTTTTTAAATGGGAAGCATTTAAGATGTACCAATCAGAATGAAGAATTTCCGCGGATCATGGCTGCGTGGTGGGAGGTATAGTCGTGGCAGGCAAAAGCTAACTGCTACAGCCTGATTTCGCGATTCGCAATTGTTTCTTAATCCGAGCGCTAAGCATTTTCCTTGATAGACTGTCGATACTGGCCGAACTCTTTAGCTTCGTGCAGCCATCTCACGTGCACCGCGCGATTCTTAACTGTTTCGAGGTATGAGTTCTGCTGCACGAAGCTAACGAAGTAACGAGGGAAGATGTATCAGAGCAATATGGGATTACTCGAAATTCCAGCTGTAGTCAATACCGAACCCCCATCTAAGGAAATATACAAACCACCTTCAGGGAACCAGCGCGGATCTGGATTTGAAGCCATAGTTTTCTTTGATCTCGAGACGTCCGGCTTTAGCCCGTTATGCAATGTTTTGTAAATCGCGATGAAATGCGAAAACTCCATTTTTAACGCTTACATTAATCCGAGTCAACCGATTCCCTCGAGAGCAACCGAAATACATGGATTAACGAACGAAGAAGGAGGATTACACCTGCACGGAAAAGCATTCCGATCTCTTCCCTTCAGAGTCGCCGTCCAACGTTTGCTCGAGTATCTTCAACATTTGGAGAGTCCTTGCACCTTAGTAGCGCACAACTGCCCATTCGATGGTCCTCGTTTGATTCGTTTGATAAGCGCAACATCGATTATCAACGAATTCAAAACTGTTGTCACTGGCTTTGTTGACACATTGTCCCTTTTCCAAAAGAAATTTCCAGACAGAAAATCAAAACAGCGTTGCACGCTTACAACACTAGCTAGGGAAACTCCCTCGTTATCCACTGATGGGGCACACGATGCGAATTACGATGTATTGTTGTTAAAGCAAATAGTGTTGCATCATTTTGCAATCGAAGAGCTAGTAGCAGTTAGAAAAAGATTTGGACAATATTTAGACTACATAACAAATGCTGAAAAAGGAACCTGCTAACACTACAATCCTTGCAAAATGTAATATCCAAAGATATGGTTAAAAGGTTGGCGTACAGTGGAATAGATCAGGAGTTGTTAGTCACCACATATCAAACCAAGGGAGAGGAAGAGATGATAAAATTACTCGAGCAATGCTTAAGCGAAAAAGCTCAAGTAATAAAGTCGATAAAAATTCTGGCTGCAATTATGAGATACCTGAAGGAACTGTGATTCTAGCTTTTTATACGTTCTAATAAAAAAAATTATATTATTGCTACGATGTATCAATATTTTATTATCTTTAAATAAGAAATAATTTGTTCCAAAGAGAGTCAAAAAATATGGAAACGCATGTGATAAAAATGTGTTTGTATTGCTACTTTGAATAACATTTCCATATATACGCTATTAATAAAATTGATATAAGCAAATGTCTATAGATATTAATTTCGTTTTTTCTTCTACTTGTATACGACATCACTTATTAATTATAATACATTAAGTCAAATAATTACTCAATAAGTTTCCTCAATCACTTAAATGTTTAATCTGCAAGATGAAAACTGAACTTTATCTAGTTTGTCCGTCAACGAACATTAGAATCACGCGCTCAATGCGTCAATCATTGCTCCGGCTTTACAACGTTGCCATACATTATCCGCTCTCTGCGACTTTTTACTGCAAGCAACTGCGAGTACTGTGGGTTTATCAAATAGTGTTCATACAGTAAATACATAAGCAGCCTGTTTTTTTGTCATGCTGCTCTATTCATCTGCGCTTTATTAAAATTTTATTGAATAAAAATGTTCTCTACATTTTCTCCGAAGATATTACGGAATGAAACTCGGAATTTGCTCATCGACCATAAGAGTGCATGTTAAAAACTTCTCACAAGAACCTTAAATTTAATATGAACAGTGTAGATGAAAATTCCCAAAAAATTCAAGTATATTTCTACAGTAGTGGAGACAACGTGGTATAATTTTGAAATTTATCTGTGCATTTCCCTTTACCTAGTGTACCTCCTTAACGGCTGGTCCAACAAACGTTTTTATCAATCTAACAATCACCTACAAACGACTAACAAACGATTACAATAATCAAAAGTTAAAAAAATCAAAATCGGCAAAAGAGGTCCGGCTAACTTCACATAGCTGAGGCGACGCGTCAACCAGACCGAAGCACACACCCTAAAGGCGGGTTTACACTAAGTGATCATTCACTGCGAACACTTTTTGCGAACAATCGCGAGAAAAATGCTCGGGAGGTGTAAACACCCGACTGCACCAAAGACCGTTTGCGAACGCTGTTCTCGAATGTTCGCGAACATTCGAGCTCGTTCCGCGACTTGTCGGTAAACCAACAAATCATCAAAGGGATTCAGTGTTGGTTGCTCGTCCGGTGTGAATAGTACCTAGGCTTGACAATGCCGGTGCCATGTTTACGCACTTCTGTCGGAACTTTGAGGAATGTTCGAGAACAACTACTCAATCGGGCGTGGTCAGGCAGTGTGAACGGGATCCCCCCTTCCTGTTCGCGAATGTTGGCAAACGTTTCTGAAGGTTTGCAATCGTCTGCGAACCTTCGCAAACAATGCTCGATCAGTGTAAACCAGCCTTAAGAGGCCAGCTACGCGGGACATTCGGCGAGCGTCTCCCCGATCCAGAGGGCATACGGAAGTTGCAGTAATGGTCTGAAGCTGTCCATCGAGGGAGCAGAGGTGGATGCGATTCCCGCCTCCCGAAAATATCATTGCAGCCATCCCAAACACGAAAGATGCTAGAATCTATTTTATTGGGATCGAAGAAAACAATTGAAGATCGCGAGCGCTCTGGTGAAGCCGAGGTGTCCGCCAATCAGATTGGCCTAGGGGATGTATTACAGCGCGCCTCTTGGGAAGGTTCCTGATTTTTTAAATTCGTAGCGTCACTCACGGTGTGGCCGAGCTTAGAAACAGACGTGTATTCGTCTGGTAAATTTTGTATAGTATCATATTGGTTTTTTTTCTATTTTGTCGAATTTGTATAGTATTGTATCGTCTACCGTGCCATTTTGCGGCCGCTTGAGGGACCCAGTATCAAAGAGATTGTGTCTTGAGGATATCTGGAGCGACTAGGAAGGCGGTGAGGGACACTTTTGTGACTTGGCCATATTTACGTTAATGAGAGATAGACCGTGTCGCAGTGTCGTGCTCCACGCATTCCCGATCATTATTGGATCCGCGGATTGTTAATCGGTGGCGCTCTCGAGGGTCGGTGCTATTTAATATCGTTTATGGGTCAAATTTTGGGGTTTTGCGTTACCGCCTGTACAGTCCATGCTTCGAAGAGTCGTTTCCTTAGAACCAGGGTATCGTGAGTGCGGTAGCACTCGCTGACGTTAAATTCTGTATAATATTCTTTCGCTTGTAAATTCTCGGGACCGCCAGCTTAATAATTTCTTTGGGGGAATCTACGGTCCCGTTCTGCGTAAAGCGTGTATGTGTTGTTCAGGAAACGTTGTTCCATCTCTTTCTTTTGTGTATTTTGTTCAGGAACCGTTGTTCCATCTCATTCTCTTGTTTTGTTGAATAAATCGGGCCAGAGTGTGGTTCTGTATTTGATTTGGAGAAATTTAGTTCTTTGTAGTTTTGAGAGTGAACCTCCCCAAATTTCAGATTGTGATTATTATTTCCCAAACCCAGGACCCCACCGCATAAGAGCTTGCCAGGGTATCCTTAAGAGACAGCGGGGTAACTCTGGTTATATCTGGCGGTCAATATATAGTATTTTATTAATTATTTTTCGCGGTGCTATTTATTTGTGCGTCACCGTTAAAAAGTGGCCGTCACAAAATATATATATATATATATATATATATATATATACAGGGTGTCCCAGAATTACTTTTGGACCGGAAAGTGGGCGATGCCTGGAGGTGCCCTGAGTACCCTCCC
>JAYRCB010000402.1:0-25612 GCA_036026315.1 Trachelus stipa
GAAAAGTAAGACAAACACAATGGAAAGTGAGAGGGAACAGAGTGAAACGAGAATACAAAAGGGAAGATAGAAATAAAAAAGTTAAAAAGTAGAAAAGTAAGGAATAGTAGTGTAAAGGTAGAGAAGAAATGATGAAAGAGATGAATCAGAAAGTAAAGAATGTAATATAAAGAAATAAGGAAGTAAAGAAGAAATAAATATAGAAAGAGAAAAAGGTTGGAAACGGATAAGAGAGATGATTCCAAGAGACCAGTATAGGAGACCGGCTCGAGGAAGAATGGCCGCTTCGACTCCCCGCACTGCCTCGAGCGCTCCCCCCACTCGCCGAGTCCTGCGCGACGAATTTGCGCGCACACAATTTTGGGCAACTTCCAGTGCTTCTAAATATGCTGGGCCAGGAATTTCCGATTTCTAAAAGTGTTAATATTTTACTTTAATGATTTAATTAATTATTTTCATGTTTCAAACGCCTAATTTATTAATATTTCGATTTCAACGTAATTTATTTTCGGTATTCTACAATTTCAATTCAATTTTTATCTACTCCGTATATTCTGAAAGATTTTGATTTAGCCTCGATTTTATATTTTCAATAAATTTTGAAAGTAAATCAAGATCCAATAATATTTAGTAAAATTGAGGTGCTACACGGGTGTCAAGTTGGCACCGTACTTTCTCAAGAATATCTTAAAAATGTTTCAACAATAGGCTTTTTCAATAGTTCTTGAGTAGTTCTATATTTCCCGGTATCATTCTAAGGGTTGCTTTGGGAACTATCGTTGAGGTAGCGGAAAGCCTGTGCCCGCCAAGTTCTACATACACGATCGTGTTCACGTTTAGCTCGGCTACGACGGGATTCGCATTGTCGACGGAGGCTATGATCGCAAAATCCAACTTTCAGACTCGCCGCTACGATTTAGCGCCATGATTTTGGTATCGCCTAAAACCGGAGCGTTGTGCATCTTCGTATTCATCTCTGGTAAAACACTTGTAACAGTAAAAAAAAATATTTGCGCAGTTTGAAACACATGCGCATTAAAGCACAGTGCAGTACAAGTTTGCGCGCGTGAGACTTTTTCTAATTACGGATTTAGCATATTTATAGAGAACAATTCAGAAAAGATTTTCCCTTTAAAACCGAAGGAAAATTGTTTGCTATTATTCTGCAGCGGTCCCAATCCAATAAAACTTAAACGGGATTAAAACCCACAAACGAGGAAGAGTGCAACAAGGAAAGGCGATGAACAAATATAATTTCCAGACAATACGATTATTTACAGTCGTTTTGGATAAATTAGTTGTAGTATTTGTACCTGTTATTTTATTGCACTTTCCAAGGAAATAAGGGTTATTCGTTGAAAATGTTTATGAAGGTACTACAGTCTAACGGGCTGCTTATGGAATATAAACCGTTTAGAACTTTGGTGCAGGTTTGTTGCGCCCCGTTTCTGTACAATAAGGTAAATGTTTCATATAGATATTTTTTATATTTGAAAATCAGTTTCTAGAGTGAATTGAATAATGGCAATTTATTATACAAGTGAAAGCATTTACATTAAGAGAAGAACGAACGAACGTTGCTATATTTTATAACAATTTTTTTAATATGAAAAACAATTCTGGTGTTTACAAGATATCGTATGTTTTCATTGAATACCATGTTTTGTATTTATTGTTTTGTAATATTGGATTTATAGCTTAGCATGGGCTTTTCTGACTATGTGCTCATCATTTAAATATGTTGTTAAGAAATCTGGGAATTCTCTATGATTCACTATTTCAAGAAAAACGCTAAATGCTTCAAAGATCTTCATCTTCTCTTCGGTAGTCTTAGCATACTCCTCTGCAAGATGTTTTATGACATCTGTCGCATAATTATTTACCAATTGCCTTGTAACAATTTCATTACTGTCTTCCACTTGTGCACCATGTCGAATCCATTGCCAAATTTGAGACCTTGATATCTCGGCTGTAGCTGAATCTTCTACAGAACCTTTGTAGGGGAAATGACCCTTGCCATTTAACCAATTGAATATAAAGAGAATGCCTACGGATATGTTATGTCGAAGGCCGTTAATTGTGACACCACCCTTAGGCAACTTTAGTAAATCCGCTTCGGTAATTTCTATAGGAATTCCAGGATATGAAATTTGATTAGAGAACGGTCCACCGTATTCTTTCCACAGGTGATTGATACTGGGCACTAATCCCAAATCATATACCATAAAACCATCAACACCAGCTCTAATTTCTGCTAATTTTGCTGCAGTAACTTTGTCAATAACTGATTTATATTCTTTGGAGTTCTTGTCTGCCGGAAGCAACAGAGCTGCCATGCCACCTGTTGCATGGGCCTTTCGCTTGTGACATGTTTTCACGACAAGCTCCATGTATTTTTTTAAAAAATGTCTATTCATATTGACATACTTATTGCGGTCAGGTAAAACAAATGCTGCATCACTGCCAAACTTATTGATAATGGATGCTGCGTAATCCCATATACCACAGTTTAGTCCTAAAGAATGATCTCGCAGTTCAAAGAGGATTCTTTCCATTTCAAAGGATGATAGAATATTTTCAATCAATACACAAGCTTTGATCGTACCATATGGTATTCTCATACGCAATTGTGTCCATGTAAAAATATCATTCCACAAACGTGCTTCGTTAAAACCTTCCATCTTAGATAAATAAAAAAATGGACCTGAATTGTACTGAGACAAGATTTCAGCATTATGGAAACATAAGAGACCAAAGTCGAACATTGGTCCTGGGACTTCTTTTCCATTTATCGTTACATTATGCTCTAACATATTCCATGCTCTTGGACGCAGCATAAGAATAGGAGCTTTTTGAATCAGTGGAACATTTGGTAATTGATTATGTACAGCTTGGTAAACATTAAACAACCCAGCAATTTGATTTCCCCATGATGGACAATGACCATCATCGAAATCTACTTGTATTCCTTGAACATCTGCACCTAGCGCAGCAGTAAAGTGTTCATAATTTGTTGGACTGACATCACCCAAGTCCAAATGTCGATTCTGAAGCCTCTTTCCTATGGAAGAAATCATTTTATTAAATAATAGAACAAATGTCTGCTGATGATCCAGCAAAATAATCTTTCTGAATTCATTTTAGATAGTAATATGTCAATTATTATATTACAGCATGCTTCTCAATAACAAAGTGTATTTACCAACTGGAGCAACTTTCCAGTCTCGATGTGTTATCTCTGATTTAAGAAACTTTGGTATTTTTGGAGTATTTTTTAAATCGCACTTTCTACTTAATCGCGTGCTGTATAGTTCCTCAACTTTTCTGTCAAATTGTATAACTAGTTCTGTCAGAAATTCAATAGCTTCAGAAGTGAATAAAACATTGAATTCCTTTTCCAGTCCCTTTGGAGGAGAGTTCAAAAATACGTTCGTCATAATTTATTAGTATTCTAACAATACTTTACACTTTGTACAGATTTTCAACTTTTATAATAACTAAAGAAATATGAGTCTTTATATAAAAGCAATGTTAGCAAGTTCACTGATTGCAGTTGACTGCTTACTTCTGCGAAGTATCAGTTCCTTGATATCAAAAAGTCAAACAACATGCGACCTTACTTATCGTGTCTTACTGTTGATTTGCTTACGATTACACAATGTAAGTGAAAGAAAATAAGAATACGATATAATAAAATCTCAATTGTGGTAGTTCTACTGTATATAACTATCAGAGAAGATCAAGTATTTCTTATCTTCATATTCGTACCTCGCTCCTCTTTCAATTCTCCTTTATATAGTCTAACTTATAATTCATTCTATTATTTATTACAATTAGATATACTGAAGTAAATTGATCAAAGTAATGCTAAAAATAGAATTTAAAAGAATAAGTATTTTTATTCCAAGAATAAAATAAATAAATTTGCATTATACACTGTTGGGATAAACGAGTAGTAGATAATAATAATCAGTCTATATACAATATTTATCCAACAATTACAGAAATCTTCGAATATACCCATAGTAGGTAAAGAAGTAAATCGAAGTACCTACGATCGATGACAATAAATTCTATAAATTTTTAAGAAATGTCATCACATCAAATTGCACCATTTATAAAAAAATTTCCAAACTGTCATCAGTTAAAGGAAAAAGTTTTTTTTAAATTATTACCGACCGAATAACTCAGTCGGTAAAAACAAAAACTGCAATTGCCCCAAATCAAATACACCCCATTCTCTTTTTCGATATGAATAAATCTCCTAAGATCCTTCCTGCAATAGGTTTTCCCTATTAATGTCTATAACCTAACTTTCTCAATATGAACCGTTCAAGTATTACTTCACAATATAGAATTTAAAATGACATGCACTATCTTCAACGACTGCACAAACCTATCTATGCATATTAGTATCCCATCTATATCCATACTCAAATTCGGGTTGCAATCCAACCAAAGTTCTCCTCATGATAGTTCCTATTGATTCCCTTTCAGCATTCCTGTATATCGAGTTGCATACAATCAGGCACACTGAACCCACCAACGCCGACGATGATAATCATTATCATCTTATATCTAACTCAATGTAACCTACACCCCATAAGGTGAAATTCTCATGGCCAGGTAACCGATAATCCTACAAAGCACAACAGTTAAGCTGACCTCGTGATATCAAGGTAGTGCGTTCACCCTTAGCAGATACCACAGCTTCCCCAGTGCTGTTATCCTGCGCGAGAAGGTCATCCACTCGCCGATCATTCACCTCATCCTGGATCCAGGATGAGCATAGGATTGAATGTAGCAGCCACGAGATCATCCCAGGCACCAGGTCCAAGAGCTGCGGCTACGGAAGGACTTCGATTTGGGACAGTCCTTGGTTTCGCCAGGGAGTGAATATCCCAGCATCCGGGTCCGTTCATCCCCCATCGTGCAACAACCTCTCTCTAGCATCCTCTTCTAAACCCTAGCTACGACCCTGGTTCCGTGTGCCTCCCGGGCTGCACAAGGGGTGAACGCCCTTGCCTGACCCAGACTCGGAATCGATTTCCATTCGTTGCACGGTACTGCTAGTTCACACCCTCTACTCTCCCACCCTATATCACCCATCCTCACAACCCTCATCCTCGTTTTCACCCTCCTCGCCATCTTCGGCCACCACGTTATACCCCTTACTAGCATCTTCTGACGCCAAGTCAATTTCCGCACGTGGATTTTCATGGAAAGTCACCATCCTCCTCGAAGTCGTATGTACCTACGATCAGGATGATGGCTCATTGGATTCGTCCTTGATTTCCGATCCCTGCAACATATCGATAAAGATAAAATTTAACATTACCGGTAGATCCCTAATAAATTTTTCATAGAGCAATAATTTTTATTTCCAGGGTTAAGTATATTTTTACAATAATGCAATCCAGTAATCGATTACTAAATTGAAATGATAATACAAAATCATCCCTTACGGGCTTTGCAGTAGGCTAATAAAAAATTGTATGAATCTCAAGGCATAATGCTAAATTTAATAACACTCTTGTATCCATCATTGGTCCATACGTTATCAAGGGAACGATCTCCGCATCCCTTTCTTCCCTTCTTTTCTAAAAAAATAAAGAGAAAAACCAGAAGGATGTTTTTCCACTGTCCACCAGCCTGAAAGGGTTGACGATGGATAACGTAGCAGAGGACAAATGATAAATCCCTTACCGTAAATAGGTAAAGTTTCCTCGGTAAAAGGA
Organism: Trachelus stipa; assembly: GCA_036026315.1. NCBI lineage: Eukaryota > Metazoa > Arthropoda > Insecta > Hymenoptera > Cephidae > Trachelus > Trachelus stipa. The sequence continues at coordinate 5,739 of JAYRCB010000402.1, forward strand.
GGGTGTACTGTTTTGGCGTTCTAATGACAAAGGGGTCGTAGGATAAGGGGGATGAAGAAAAGAGGAAAAATAAGACAGTGGTATTCAGGGGGGCAGGGGGTGGAAATAGTAGGGTGGTATTTCTAACGAGAGGAGTAAAGAAGCGAGGGGGATGATAGAGGGTGGTTGTGGGTGGTGTACTCAGGGTGTAGATGGGGAGGGCATGGCACATGCGCGTTAAACTCGCCCATGACTGCACCACGGGGTGGTTCAATGTTACGGGAGGGCACTGACCCCAGCGAGAAACCACCCCTTGATGCACCGAAGTGGGTACACCCCTGGCGTAGAGCCCTGTCCGCTTGCAACCGGCTCTCGAGCCGTTCCAGCCATCGCCATCCCCTACCGACAGCAACCCCCAACCCCCCGCGCACGACATCCACCCTCGTGGCAGAGCCGCGGGCAGCAGCCCGGGATATCTACCCGCCTCTTATAAATTATCTGAACTCGTTCCGATTGCCGATTCCCATTATTTACATCCAAGGATATGCAAACCACCCCTAAAAAAACGAAAACCAAGTGTCCTCCGCCCCCCATCTTTCTTCAGGAACCGGATGTTTAATTAACTTCCGATTGTGCAGATCAACAACCCTATTACGTGGTACCTCTTTACTCTTCAAGAGAAACAGTGCTTCGCAACCCTTAAAATCCCAGAATAACGAATCAACCCCTAAGCTTATTTATTCACTTTATCTTTCAATCCTACATGAATAATATTAGGATAGAAATTTAAACAAGACAGGAAAATGCTTTTCGTGATAAATTTAATATTTTTCTACACGGGGGATGATCCTGAAAAATTAAGATATTTATAATCAATTTTTTTTATCATACATCCTCATAATTTCTTTCAATGAGAACTGTGTTATTATTATTATTAACCCATTGCCAACGGAGCCCAGTATGTTCAAGAACTCGGCACCTCAGTCGATAGGCTCGAGGATAAATCTATTTTGATATTTGCCTATCTATCACGACTGTGCTAGTTTATGGCGAGAGAAAAAAATTTCTGTGTGATAGATGCGAGTAATAAGTGTTCTGTGTATCATAGACTTATAACTAGCACACTAGACGGGGTCTTTTTGTTATGGGGAGTTTCGATCTCGTGTTGAGAACTCGAAGGGCTACCTCCCCTCCCTCCCTGTCTCCCTCTTGGGGATTGGGTCGATTCCCTGTTATGCTAATTTGTCAACCGTCGTAAAGACCAAAGGCCCGTGCCAGTTAGCCAACTTTGGATGATAAAAAAAAATATCAACGGTTCGTACCTACTAGTATGTTCTGGAACAATGTAGATTCTTGTTCACGATGAATCATGAATTTTGAGATTGATCGTGTTTGTAGGCTTTTTTTTAATATTTCTTGTCCCACTTTTAGGTTAGGTTACGTGCAAAAGGTTGATTTGATAAGTGCGGTCAAAGTGTATTAGGTTAGCTTAGGATTGATAGATAATTGACTCGAAGGAGCAAAATTGTTCTTTTATTTCGTACGACTGGGGGAATATTTGCTAAATCTTATTTACTTTTGGTTGTAGTTGTTTTTGTATGCAATTTTTTTTCAGCGTTTCCCGTATTCTCATACGCAGATCGCAGGGGTTTCGTTTGGAGTTACAATGAAGTACGTTTATAAGGACGTTCAAGGGACATGTAAAAGACATCGTGCTGAAAGGACGACGTAATAAGCAAAATAAAAATATGCAAGGATCTAATTATATTCTAATAAATTTAAAGCAGCAAGTAGGATGAAATATGCGGTAAAATCGTTATACGCGAAGTCGTAATAACCAGAGTCCACAGTAGATGTAATATTACGAAAATTGTATAGCTTCCAAGTCAGCTTGGTGAATGCCAATTAGCCAATTGAATTCCGAGCGTGACAATAGGCGGGAATTTCGAAATGTTGAAAATTTTCAATATTATTGTTAACATATCCGCTGATTGGCAAGACCGCTGCATATACCCATCCCCAATCTACGTCCCTGCGTTGAATAACAAAAATGTCCAACAATGAAGAATCCAATTCAAATAATAAAATCATGGGCAATCCTAAAGCCAATAAAAATCCAGTTCTACCAAACGAACAAATCAAAATTATTCCCCATATCCACGTAAACGCACAATACGCCCCCAATCTCTGCATACACCCCAAAAAACAGGACGCCCATCTCTCCCGTAAATAAAAAACCCATTCAAAGTATAAAATTTGAAATTTAAAAATCCCTCCAAAAAATCAACAATAATTCCAAGAAAAAATTGCAACGCTGCACCAACCGGCGTTCTTCTAGCAGCAGTGCGGCGTACACCGTTATTTCGCGGTGGATGCTGCGGGATCAATAGTATGGAGAGACGAAAGAGGCACAAGGGTAGAGGGATGTGGAGGGGTGGCTGGGAAGGGTCGAGAGGGTGAGGGGTAAAGGAACGACAAGGGGATGACGGTGAGTCGACGAAGAGAAAGAGGCGCTGGCGTCAGGACGGAGGGTCGGAGGGTCGCGGAGAATGTTACCAAGGGGTGAGAAAGAGAGCAAGAGTGAAAGAGAAAGAGAAAGAGAGAGAGATAAAATAAATGATAGAACGTATAGCAGGTAAGAGAGAGCAAATTGAGAAAAGGAAAGACGTTAACCTAGAAGCGCGAAAGAGATGGTGCACAAAGGGTAGTCGACTCTCGCTCCCTCCCTCCAACCCCGTCGGTGGCAGCGAACCTACCCCTGGCCATCCCCATACCAACGTACAACCCCAGGAGTCGATGCATCCAGGGTCGTTGCTACCGGCAGCGAACGATCCAACGTTCCAGCCGTACGTAGTTCTGCGTCGTACTGGTTGTGTAGTACATACCCAACCTAACCTAACCTCATTCGCCTACCGTTTACCTATGTGCTATGTATACGTATCTGCAGGAATTAACCTAACCTACATGTACACCCATGAATTGTATACGAGTAGGTACGCTGCTACGTAGGCAATTATGCGTATCGTAAGCACCAGGTAGATACAGTTGCCATCCCTGGGACTGGTAAATTCACACGTGATATGCAATACGTGCACACGTGTGTACGGTGGCGTCATTTCGTTTGCGCAGGTGAACGGACGTTTAGAACGCCATCTTTTAGGATCTACAAATTTTTTAATGATAGGATTAAAATTCGGTAGGAATTTTAAGGATGATATTTTTCACTGTCATGTAGGTAGATCAGCCAACTTTATTCAGTCACTGTTGGATGTTTTTATGGGATTGTACTACTGGGGTGTTTATATTGCTTTGGGTTTGACTATGTGATATGTTTGTTATTATGGCTATGGGGTAGGTCTGTATTGTTGCTTGTAAGTGACTTTGTTGTTGCTGTCGGATTTTTGTTTATAGAAATTTGAGATTGAGTTGGGTTTAAGAAGGTATGATTGATAGGCGATTAATTGAAGTTTTTTAAGGATGGAAATAAAAATTGTGGTACTACTTTTTTTATATTTAGTGCATCTTAGGGTGGATTCATTTAATTTTGTATTCTTAATATGTATACCATAATGCAGATTGATTTTTTTAAGCTCCTTTTCAGTCATTTCTTTTACTCTGTAATAATACAGGTTTTTGTTGTTACAGGAGATTCTTGCTTTGGATACTGCCTGGACCTAATTCTCGTTTCTGAAAGTTGCGACTTTCTCTACTCCCCCAAAAAGAAGATTTTGTTGTCCTTGCAAGACGTGTGCTACCTGGCCACATACCTGGATCTGCCTTGCAGCTTACCTGCTTCTGGAGGAACAAAAGATCCTTTTGCTCGAGAGGATCCTCAGCCTTCCTTTGGTTGGTGAGGGACTGAAAACAGCAAAGTGCAGGAATAGAAAATAAGAGAGAAAAGTTAATGCTATATTACAGAGAACTGAGTTGCCTGAACAGAATCTATAAATATCAAGAAAATAATTTTGTACTACGTACAACATTTTGCTGTGAGAAACTAGCATGAAGGAGTATAAATAAAACAGCCTGTATTGCATGTTGATGGATAAGCTGTGATATACCTAGATTAGATGGAATAAGTGAAAATAATAAAATAGTTGGATACGCAGACTTGTACCAATTCCAGATATTAAATTAACTGAAGACAATAAACATGATGAAATATTGTGTAACGAACCAATTTCAACTGAAAACAAGAAAAACAAATTAGGAATGTCTGTACTAATTACATCAATGAAAATATAAGTTGTTCTTTGATCCAAACTGGTATAATATTTACTCAAGATAATAAATCAAGAGGAACAGACTTACATAAGTAACAAATAGAAAAGACGAGTTTTCAAATATTCCAATCAAACGCATTACTACCAGAAACAACGACTACAAGAGCAAAGGGATATTCGACTTCGTAATTTTAGCCAGTCGGGTCCGCCCTTTGTCTGGAACACGAGAGCGAACCTACTGGTCGACCTAAGAGAGGTTAAGTTAGTACGGTTTCTACCCACGTGATGAAAAAAAAGTATACGAAACAAAATAAACAAACAAAGACAACAGCAGATAAATTAAAATAAAATTTAATCGGCACCAAAAAAAATAAGCATAATCAAAATAAAGTATTTAAAAGTCTCTAGTTTAAGTGTGCCCAAAGAAGAAAATAAAATGGAAGGAAACTGACTAACGTAGTGGCACGTGGCTCCTACCTGTCACCTAGTACAGAATATGTATGTTCTGTCCAGGTAGAAGCTGCATAACCAGGACTACGTCAATGGTAAATTAGGGGTAAACTATCAGCCAGGTGGTGGTTGAACTGAAAGGTATATAACCTTTATATATATATATATTCGTACAAGAGTATTATGGGGTGCTGCTGAACTCGAATTCGAAGAGGCTACCCAGGTGGGAGGCAGCTGCCAGGCGAACGAACCACTCGGCAACACCTGCCTTATTTTACCTTCCTTTACGTATAGTAGGTACAGTACCTTGGCCACATCCTACGTTACGTACGTTGCTACGTTTCTTACAACGTTTTCAGATCACAAGACGCCTCCTTCTTTTAGGGCCACCGGGTGTCCTCGTGTTCCACGTTTCGTCTCTTGGGTAGACGATGCCAGGACACGATGATGCGGGTGCAGGGCAGGTGCATCCTCCTCTGGTTATTCTATAGCATCTGCCATTGTTTCGATTTTTTATAACATGTACAGTCTTATTCAGAAAAGATTTACCAAACGCATTTAGGGTTAGGTCTGTTGGATTTTTTGCTACAGCTGACTTCTGCTTAGGTCAGTTCTAAACCAAGACCTATAGTATATAGTATGGTATCAGGATATTATATTTTAGAGAAATTTGTTGTTTAGATAAACCACAGTCTTTTGGGTGACACGTGATTTTTTTAAATTGACGCGAACAATATATTTTTAAGCGATTTTTAAAAGTTTTCATTTTTATTTCTCTACATTTGTTTCTGTTGACCATTTTTATTTCTTTATGCGTAAAGTCATCTTTCAGTGTATCGAACTTCAAACTATTGTCGACATCCTAAGGACGTTCCTGTGACGTCTTAGACCTTGCGTCTATCTAATCCTAGCTTTTCTTTTGATCCTTTCTATCTTTTTCAGGACTACTACAGTCTTTCTCTTGGTCTCTAACCACCACGTGCCATCGGCGACAGTGCCGGCACAGCACGCGCCACCACCTGCTCCTTATTATCCCCACCATGTCCAAAAGGGCCCCACCCCTCTTACTTTTTACGTGGCCGCCGACTCGTATTTCTTTCTTCTTGTTTATTTTTTTTCTTCTTTATCTCTCCCTTTCCTCTTCGTCTTCCTCGTGTACACTCCCCGCAGTCAGCCCCTTTCCTCTTATCCATTACTACTTATCTCAGGGTCTCTAAGGAGTAAATGTCCTCCAGGGCTTTTTTTTTGTTTTTTAACAATTTATTTCTCATCCCTATTTCGCGTATTTCACGCTCAAGAATGCCGCTGTGCTTGGACGTCCACTTGCACGGCCATTGCACCCCGGGAAATTGTGGAATTATTAGACATTAATTGAAAATCCCAGGGACGTATAATCCGAGGGTGCAGAATCGTCGTAGAATGGGGTGCATACGAATTTATTTACCATGCATATTATAAATTTGTATACGTAGAGGGATTGTTTCTGCTTGTAGATACATGGATACAATCAGAATTGCATTAAAGAGCCATAATTTTAATAAAACGTCAAATTTCCAAAATTTTATTCTTTTTTTTTCTTGACTTTTAAACGGAACATTATTATTGTTGTTATTCTCGATTACAATTTTTCAGGTGATCAATCGTATTTTCAGCGAAATAGAATACTGCACTTTCCTTTAATCGACTGTCGGACAAGAAACAGAGGAATAAAAGAAAACGAAAAAATTTTATTAAAAAATGCAATAATACTTTGCGCGAGTCTATTTACCTTTGAATTTCATTGAAGCAGTAAGCGCAGCCTCTGTTCTACAAAAAATGGGCTATAGGCCGAAATTGCAGTCTGAAATATTCAAGTTGGTTTTTTTTACCCCCTGGAAAGAAATACAATTTTCTCGGGCAGCATGAAAAAGAGAGGCAAATTTCAAAAATAAGAATCGCAAGTATCACCTTCAAGCATTTTCAAAGTCTGAAAATAATGGCCGCACAGAAGAATACTCTAAGTCAAATCCTAGAACGAATGATGGATATTACAATGAAAGAAAAAAAAATTAAATAATAAATCTCTGTAAAATAGCTGTGTACCATTTCACTCCATGGCCGCCATAGGCCGACCGATCGTAAATCCGCCAACAGCCGACATTAAAACTACCCTCCGTGCAATCCACCCTTAATATCTCCAAGCAGTAGCAACCCCAAGAACAGTCAAACCCAACAGAAGTCATGCAACCTTCAATACCGATCGTGCAGAAGCGCAGCATCCACTTTTAATCCATCTACCAAAGTTCATCGGATCCACTGCCCAGCGGCAGTTATTGAAAATTAGTTTGAATAAGCAAAAAAAAAAATAAATTAAAAAGCACCAAAAGCACCAAAGAAGAGAAACTCATCGACGCAGTGGATGCTACGTGTAAATCGATTATCCCCAGGTCTGTGCTGCACGTACAAGGGGACACACCCTGTACATCTACTGGGTGACCAAAACGTATCGATAACCATATGAAAAAAAAAAGAAAAATCCACACATCAAAATTAAAATAATTAAAACCTCAAAAACCACATGACAATTCTCCGTCTCATAATTTATCGAATTTACAAAATAATCCAAAAAATTATTTCCATCCTCTCCCCTCCTGCCCCCCATCCCTCCCCCTCCCCCCTGCCTCCTTCTGCCGGTTCGATGATCTCTCCCGCGGCGGATTCCGCAAAATGGAATGCTGCCGACGTGCACCCCCAGAGTGTGGGTGCACCAGCGGCTAAAGGGATACGAAGAGACAGGGATAGGCCAGGGGTGGATGAACCAGGCATCAGACGGCAGCATGGTGCGGCTCTGCACCTGAGAGAGAGAAAGAGAGAGTTTAAGCGAATGAACAAGAAAGAGAAAGACAGACTGAGAGGAGGTGAGTAAAAGGGATCTAGGGGCAGGGAGGGAGAGACTATGGCTGGGTTTCCTGGGTACGTTGCTATGGAGACACCAGCATCGGCTGCTGCCCTCCTGCCAGACCAGACAGATTCGCATCCCCAGTACAGACCGGCAGACCGGCACACGCCACCCTGGCAAACTCAAGGGAGTCCGCTGCCACCACCAGTACCAATAGCCAGCAACCCTCTTGGCTGGTTCCACACCAGACCCCCCCCGTTCCACCCGGTACAGCCCCTATTGCGAACCGCTTCAAGCCCATGCGTTTGTTGCACCGCAGCAGCACCCGATAGCAATGAGGGTTCTCAACCTTTATCGAGTGCACTTCAGTTGGCGTACCAGGGGCGGCGGGGGAGGGCGCGGGAGCGGGAGAGGGGATGATTCTGATATCTTTGTGTACATAGGCTACCCATAGTTACCCTTCGGTCGGGAACTACCCCTGGCCCATCTACCTAGTCTACAGCCAGAACCTGATCGCTGGGGTAGACGTCGAATTCAAATGGTCTGCAAGGGAAGATCGATCCGTCTGGGTTTTCGCAGGGTTCCCATTGTAATCTGAGGGAGTGGAGTTTCTTTATGAGGTTGCTCGGCCGTGTGTGTTGTGGAAACGTCAATTGCCAAAAAGAAAATGGCGTTGGACAAACTCCCTCCGGTACCCAGTTCTCTTCCATTCACTTTGTGAAATCACTCGGAGGGTTGTTGGAGGTATTTTTATATATCTTCGAGTCATTAATGTATTGGGACGTATATAGGGTGGTTAAAAATTAACGCTATCAGGAAGCATGGTGGTGTTCCCGAGACATTGCGGATACTGGAAATGAATTTTGTTTTATTGGAACATTCTTAGTTTTGGCAGGCAGGGAAATAGAAGGCATACGCGAGCTGAGTTTTTGAGCCATGTCTTTTTTTTATGGTGCCAGTGAAAAGGGAGAAAGGAATGAAAATTTATGGTTCCCAGGTGCTTATTATTTTTGCCCCTACCGTTTTTATTGGTTATCTTTTTTGATTGATTATTGATTAAAAATTAAAAACGTTTCGATAAAAGTCATTTCCAGCGTCCGTGATGTTTCATGAATTCTGCAATGCTCTCCGAGTGAGGGAATTTTGAAACACCCTGTATACGGGGATACACGCGTAGCATGTGTGGGTGGGTAATTAATTAGGATTTAATTGAGAGGATTTTGCTGGGGGGAGGGTAGGTGGAAAAGATGATTGGTTTGATAAATAATCTCCAGGCGATGTTTAGATATGATATTATTTATTAATATAATTTATTTTATAATATATATACATATATATTTTATGCCTGGTATGTATGTATATATATATTTACTGGGTTTTTTCTCTTTTTTTTTTTCGTCTTTCTCCTTTACTCTCACTCTCCTGTTGTTAGATATACATGAAACCCTGATAGATTGGGATTAGTTCTTCGACTCTTATTGGTATTATTGAAAGTGCGCCATTATTTCATTATTTTTTTTTGTTTTTCTTTATCCGGCACACGAGACTCTCGTGCTTTTTCTTTATCTTCGTCAGGGGTTCTCATTCTTTATAAGAAAATCGAATTTTGTCCAAGTACATCCCCTCTTGTCATTTTGCTAAATTCGAAAAATTTGTCTCTTAAAATTAATTTCTATTTTCTCACACTCTTGTCCACACGCACAATTTTTATCGCTTCACGCACTCACGCACTCTCGTCGCAATGTAACAATTATCGAGTCAAATAACGAATTGCAAAATTGGACTTGTCTCAGGGGTCAAAGGTCGTCAATCTTAAGAGCGAGGGTCAAAGGTTATTATATAATAGGTGAAATACCTTTTTTTTTTACGCATTCTTATCGGGTTTAGCATCCGTTATCGGTTATCAATATACATGTAGGACTATGTATACGCATAGAGAGCATATTATATTACGTGTAAAAGACAACCGTCTGTTTATTGATAAGCGCGACAACTTGATCGGCAGGTATAAAATCTTAAAAGATAGCCGCCTTTATCACCTTTTTTTGTTTTTTGTTGCCAGTATTATCAATCCATTTTTTACTCTTTTTTTTCAATTCTTGACACCTTACTCACACTTGACCTTTCACCCTTTACAACCTTCGGGTGGACACGTGGCTGCGCATGGTTTCACCCTAAGATTTAACTACTGGCAGGGACTGTCCCTTGGGATTAGGAAAGAAAAAAATAAAGAAAACGAAGGGTTCAATGATAATCAGGATCCAAGAGAAGTTTACTGATCCTGAATTGTTTTTCTCATTTTTTTTTATTTTTTTTTTCATTCTTACTCGTCCCTTGTCACTCTTTTGCTTTTTTTTTTCTAAAGTATCTCCGTCTCTCTTTCTCTCTTTTCCACACAGTATCTCACCTTCAATTCAAGCAGACCCACAGGACACGCATATTCTTTCGATCAGAGATTTGATTGAATTTTGAAAAAAAATTTCAAAATAAATAGCAAGAAGAGATCACCTGGACAGATATCGGTGAAAATGTTAAAAATCCCCAAAAAAATTATTTAAATTAAATTTTTCAAAAAAAATATACCATTTCTCCAGCTTTTTGTCGTTTAGCCTGTCTTTTTTTTTCGAAACACGTGTGCACCAAATGCATCGTTGCACCGATGCACATTCGTCTGGCGCATAGGCGCCGTAATTCTTGTCTCGTTAATCGTAGATCGTTTCGCGTAATTAATTATCAATTAAAGACGCACGGAGATGTGACTTAATTAACAATGACACCTTAGAGAGTACGTACTAGATATCGTTATCTAATAATTGTCTTGTAAATCGTGTTATCGTTATAGGATAGCTTTTATCAGCTTGAAAAAACTTTGGCACCCAGTTTATTTTATTATTATTTTTTTATTCTCCCCCATCACGTACCCTCCTCCACCTCATTAATTCTGCGTTTATTTTCTTTGCTTCTGGCTACCCGTTACTGTTTTCTTTTTTTTTTTAATTTCGCACGCACTCGGTTATTTTTTTTTTCACCACTACCCACCTCGTATGTATGTTTCACGTATGCACATGTTATCCACACATGGGTTCTTTCAGGACTCGCGTGAATTTTATTCCTTAGAAACGTGCATTTAATTCTTTAGAAAATGTGACGTCCGATAAGAATGCATCTGTAGAATCATGTGTGGCATATGTGAAATTTTTTTGTGATTGAAAAATGTCCTGACCTTATCTTGACGATCTTTCGTTTTTCCATCAATCTGATTCGCGACTATTCATCTTTTATTTTTTAATAACCCAAACTACCCCCTACAGTATATTTACGACTGCGACTCGCACAGGGATTGTTTCTGACAGCGTGAGTGATTTCAAAATTTCGAAATTTTGACATTGATCGAAAGGGTTATATACGGATGAAAAAATTGGACAAACGTTATATGTGATATCGAGTATGTGTCAAAGTTGAGGAAAGAGAGGCGGTGGATATTGAATAAATTTTTTTTTCAATCCGCGCAACCGCCCCCTTTCCTACTTCACAAACCTTTCCACTTTTTACAATTTTTAATTCAAATTTGCCATTCGCCGTTTTTTTCGACCAAGAAGGGTGAACACGTAGGTGTACGTATATGAACTGATAACGTTAATATACGGCACAGAATGAATAGCTTACGAGTGCGCATGCGCGCCTGCTATATCGGTCACGTGGTCCGAAAACTCAGGAAATATTTAAATCGCGTTATAACAACAATAATTTGCCGCTCTTTTCTTTTCCCAATTAAAATTTTTTAATTAACTCGGCCGATATCGGATTCGCACCTAGGGGGGATGATTGAACACATGGATCACAATACAATTTGGTTCGCGTATCTTTTACTCTGTTTTTTTTTAAATATTCATTCACTTTATTATTATTTCATATTTTCTTTTTAGTTTCTTTCAGGAATTCTAATATCACAAATAGTAGGAGACCGTTCCATAGCGCCCACAGCCGTATCACATACGGCCGCCATTGGACCAACTTTGAGTTCCATTTCGAAGTGTGACGTCATTAATAAATATCTATACTTTTTAATTTACACATCTTATTGTTTCTTTTTCTTTTTTTTTCGTCGCTTCAGCTTCCGCCCGTAAGCCTCCGCTATAGCTATGCTCTCGTGTAAACCCACCTTTACGTATGTAGGCGCGTTTACATTAAAGAAATGACGCGTCCGTAACCGATCAGTCACGATTATAGTTTCCGCTTTAGGATCCAACAAAGCGCGATCGAGTCGTCCGTATTACCAATTCAAATTTTCCCGCGTTTCCCATACTAAAGCCGCGCATGCGCAGTTCGATACTCGCAATGAACTTTTCGGCCAGGACCGTCTTATTTATAGTATTCCCCCCCTGTCAAGAAAAAATCCTAAAACTGACAAATTTTTTTCGAACTCCGTTCTTTTTCATTCTTGTGAGATATTTTGAGAAAAAAATATATATATCGCGACTTTCCTGAGCTTTCGTTAGTACGTGACGTGTTACGTCACATCCCCTTTTTTTTTCCTTGCGTAAGTCTTTATCATATATATATATATATATATATTGATAGATGGCGCTGTACGTACGAACAATACGTAGACACAATACCCAGGATACATTTTTGTTATATAATATATCATATATATTATATAATATTATGTATAGATATATTAATATATATATATTGCACGTGGTATATATATCTACGATATTCAGGCATACATTTTTATGTATATATCTCTATATAGTATATGTATCTTTGTGCACGGTATATACATATATATATTATATCGTGCACGTGGTACGCGCTTGGGATATCCGATGCAGAATGCCAAAGAGTTCGATCCCAATCGATATCAGGGGACTCTTATGATTTTTCGTATTGATAAATTAATTAGCGCGATCATTTTTTAATTCGTGGATAAAGACGACGACAGATATTGAATTTTTCAACGGGTCACGCGATGACGCAAGTACAATTGTATAGATGGCTGGATAAGTTTTATCCGATACGTATTTAGAGTTTGGGAAAATCTGTGTGGGGGTGGTAGTAGTTTGCTTTGAGAAATAGGGGATGCTGAATGAAAATAGAATATAATGGAATAATAGGGGTTGCGAATTTTTCTATCATAGACTCAATCGTTTGGATATAGAAGATTGCTGTATTAATATTATTATTATGAATTAAAAATTTCATTGTCGAAGGATAATTAATAGAGGTTAAATGTGATTATAATTTTTTTTTTTATTAATCCCTCTCTTTTTTTTCTATTCGTTCTTCATCTCATTCTTGATTCTGTTCCTTTCAATTTTTTTTTACGTGCCCCTTTAATCTCGTACCGATAAACGAATTTGATACTTTGACGCCATTAACACCCCTTGTTTAGCTCAATCCAATTACAGGGGATGATTTTACCGTCAAATATTTATTTTTATTATTTTTCTTCTTAGTTCTCTTTATCCTATAGTTATGTTCGCTCGCGAGTAGTTTCTTGCGAAATTTTGAAAACCGCGCGTTGTCCTGCTCTTGTCTTACTTTTTTTTTATTCTTTTATCTTTTTTATTTTTCCATCTCTGTTCTCTTTTTTGGGGAGGTCTCGTGTCTCGAGGCACTGCCCCACGTACAAAATATATGAAAATTGCCGCCATTTTTTTTTTCGTTCTCTTGAAAAAAAATATATATATCAGATTCGACTTTTATCTTTTTTTTTTCTCCACCGAAATACACTTGCGGCGTCACTTTTATTCTCTTTCACACTCTTTTCTTTCTCTCGCTCTCTTTCTCTTTCTCTCTCTCTCTCTCTCGTTTCTAATCTTCCTTTCTACCTTAACGTCCAGTTAAATTTTCGCGTTCGATTATTATAGTAATCATAATTAAATGCAATTGGATAAGTCTAATTTCGATATATGTCGGTGCGGAACGATGAAGTGTATTCTGTTTTCTTTTTTTTTTTTAATACGTTATATCGACACTCGTTACAGGACCGCATCAAATATCTTCCAAAACTAGATTTTTTCTCTTTAGTTTTTTTTCTTCCTTACAATAGGTAAATTTATTTATTTATTTCATTTTCTTTAATCACTTTTACACTCTTTAGAGAAATATACGTATAATATATATTTCGGGCATTCTTTATTCGCCCACTTCATTCGTTCCTGAATTTCGTAAACTGTCTTTTTCTTTTTTTTTCGTATTTCCCGCTAATTCATATTTTTTTAGCATCTTTTTCATTTTCTGTTACTCGAACATCATATTAGGATTACGATAATGCAACATCGGAGCTTCGCTTAAAAATTTTTCTTCCAGTTGTGTACGTGCGTAACGTATACGTGTAAGTTTTTTTTCGTTTTCTTAATTTTTTTTTTACTTTTTGGTGTTATCAATTTCATCCCCTCCCCCCCAGTGTCCTTATCAATAAAACCAACACGTTCCATTTATATTTTCATAACGACACATTACAGACCATATAATTTGAAGAAAAAAGTGAAATTTGGAGTCTTTTTTTTTCAAAAAACCTTTTCGAAAATCTGCGCACGTACCCTCACTGACGGATCGTAGTGCACGACGATGGGATAGTTTGGCAGCACTTTTTTTCTTCATTCGGGAAACGGAATCGCGGCTTTCAAAAATTGAAAAATTATCGAGTTGCCAGAATTCAAAGTGAGGCCGAAATTTTTGAATAAAAAATATGAGAGAAAAAGATAAAAGCACGTTCAACCGAATAATATAGAATTAATGCAAAGACAGATCGTTTACATTTACCATACGTACCATTTTCATGTTAGATATATAATTATTGTTATTTTTGTCAATATATATATATTATATTATAATACGAATACGAGCTACAGAATATAATAATCATATGCTTATGTGAAAGATAAGCATATATAATAATATATATAATATATATGTATAAATAATATTCAATGTAAACTAATGTAAACTACATGGTATATCATCTCACAATATATTTCTTTTTCATAAATATATGTTATATCATTATAATCGTGTGTCAGTGTAACGTGTCTGTATACGTATATATGTACCTCGTTTCGTTACTGTGCCGTTATAATTTATTAATCGATATTATATGTATATTTTTTCAATATATTAAATATCATGTATTATATATATCAATGGCTGTAATTTTTTTGTATTTAAAGTCTGTATGTGCGCGTGCGTTGTCTTCGCCATTTTTTTTGTTCTCGATCGAGTCTCGGGTCGAATATAACATAGCAAACGCAAGAATAGGGTTAAATATAATAAAATTTTTTTTCTTAAATTTAAATTTCCCGCCACTAATCCTTCCGAATTTTCAGCCGCATCGAGAATCAAATAACAATAACAGCAAAAACATGTAAAAGAAAATTTCTCAATATTTCGAGACAGTTCAGATACAGTGGTGCAGGGGAGTGATAAAGATAAGAATGCTGTGTCCGAATTTTTAAATTTGATTTTGACAAAATCAAAAAAAATTTGATTCACGTGTAACGCGCATGCGTACTTTTACCGGTATTCACTTTATACTACCAGCGATAAATCTTCTTTCGGTCGCTGATTAATTACTCGAAGTTAATTGAATTTTCATCGATTACCACCAATTAGTCAATTTCACGTTCCACTTTTCAATAATCGCCCCCCTATCCGCCCTTCGTCCCTGTCCCAACCCGCGATATTACGCGAAATACATTTTTTCGTCTAAAAACAGGGACGATCAGTCTTCGTGAATCACAGAAAGCTTTGATATGATCTTTTGACGAAAATTCACTCTACGAACGTGTCTCGGCCATTAGTGTCTTTAGTATCCGACCCCGTGACCTTTCACTGTACAACCCTCGTCGCGTTACACATATGGGTATGAATATACATATCGGTTGTCTGAAATTTACAGAATTTCCTCGGACGCGCAGGCATCCAATTTCCCGTATAAATCGCGACGGTGGCAGTCAAAATGCGCAATGTGGGAAAAAAGCATGAAAATTTAGAAAATAAAAGTATTGAAAAGAAAAAATTAAGCTTAAAGATTGTAATTTGGAAAACGGCTAAAGCCGGAAAAACTCTAACCTGGTGAAAGACCAAGCCGGGGTAGCCGGGGTCAAAGAACATTCCAGATGCCCGAGTTGGCACGTGGTAGCGTATAGAATATTCTAGAAGTTCCAGATACACTAACTCGAAAAAGGTAATGATAAAATATCGTAAAACACAAAAATTTTGAATAATAAATCAAAATTAGAAATTTCAGCACTGTCGTTCCCTTTACTTTCTATTGCTTTTCACTCAACGCGAACGATCAGACGATTTCTCGTGATAAGCGTTAATTAATCTAAGCCTACGAAGCAGAGGGCCAGGTCGGGTTTGTTTCGTAGACTGGGAAAAATGGAAACAATTAAAATTGTAGCAAAAGGGCTTACCGCGAAATAAATAAACTCTGCATAAGCGGTAGCACGGGTTGTTGTATTTTTCTATTTTCCTTCTGGCTTCCTTCCTTCCCTCCTTCGTTAGTCCTTTTCCACTTTGCTCCACTCATTCTTCACGATTCAACGATACTTTCGCGCGAACTAGCTTCGACACTCCAGACAACAATGGAGTCATTGTCTTGCGACATTCTTGGGGAGCTTAAGGTACCCCCCTTCCCTAATTTCAAAAATTTTTAATCCACACGCAAGAGGATCTGACTCTGGGTCGCTGGGGGGGCGGAGGGGGGGTCGACGGTTTATCGAAGATTTCCGACACTTGACGGATTTTTACGAATTAATCGATGACCGTTGACGGAGGCGCTCGAGAACGAGACGTTGAACCCGACCGTCGCCGAATCCTGACGAAGAGGCCCGAGTGTGGACGGAGCTTAACGACGAGATACGAAGTTTCCCGAAGTTTGCCCGGTCGACGGATCCCACGTTGGAACAGCCGTTGGAGAATCTGGCGGGAGGGGATTCCCCTTGTCAACTCGACGGAGGCGCAGGGGACGCCAGCAGAGGAGCTCGCTCGGCCAGGCAGTGAGACGGGGAGGGCGTATGCTGATTTCCGGTCGAAGACGAGGATGGCCAGAGGTCAGAGGGCGTCCTGGTCGGATGGCCGGTCGAAAGGGTAGAGGAACCTTGCCCTGGGTAATTTGTTGACTCTCTGGCGTATCTATCTGGAGGGCACAGATGTGCTTTTGGCGGTGATGCTGTTCGAAAATTCGTTATAAGATAGTGCGGATTTTCGCAGGATACATGAGGCTCCAAAATGTTTTAAAACTCCAAAATACTGAAAATGGTCCTCCTCGGTACTTCCTGTCCCTACTCGTATATCCGGACCTTCCTGTTTCTCATCGTGAGCGACGTCCGGGTGTTCTCGTGTGATTTCCTTTTGGCGGGAAATTCGGAAGAATTTTAAAATACTTAGTGGAAGGAAAAATTCTTGAATTCGTCTTTATACTGTCGTTTTCATGTCTGTTTTTGAATTTTCATAAATAAATCGCAAAAATCAAGTAATATTGTATGTAATATATATATTTAAATAAATGTGTTGGTATTCATGGCAGATGATCCTGTCCCGATGGTGTAATGATTATAATGATTTTTCATATCCAAAAAGCTAGGGCCAAAAAATAAAATTAAAAATTTTCAAAATCATTTTTACGGTCTTACACTTCATTTTTTTCTTGTTTCTCATCTCTTTTGACTCATTTACGCGTTACATCGCTGTTTTGCTTTCTGGCATTAAACCTCCGTTCGACTAATCCGTCAGATCAGGTTAGGTTCTCGAATAAAAGTTATTTATAAAAAAATTATTCGTCGCACGCGTCACTATTACCAGTTGCCGAATATCCACGTGTGTGCTCACGTACGTTATTATAATATACACTCATACAGCCTTAAGGGCAGTTCACAAGAAAATATAATATTCTAATTGGCGAGTAACATGCAATCGAATAAGTCCCAATGACTAACTACACGAGTAAAATTTATTATTTTCTTGTTATGCTTGTCTTTTTTTCCCTCTAAAATTAATTCGGGCCTCGGGCAACTTTTTTGACCCCTGGTCTGTCATCCAAAAACTTACAGTGTTGACGGGTACATAGTAACTAACATAAAAAAAATATTTATCCAGAAATTTTTAATCACCCTCATTATGTCACACGACCAACCGCCATCCTAATACTCAAAATTCGAATCTTTCAAACTCTCAATATTCCTCCCGTCGCCGTGCGACTTCGGATCACCCAGCCTTCAAAAATCATATTTAAAGATAACACCAAAGATAACAACCATTCACACACCTTATCTTTTATATATGCGTAGGGTTCATTTATTTATTATTGCTTTCAAATTTCGTACTGAAGACATAGAAACGTCGTTTACGTTTTAACTGCCGTATTAAACGGTAGAGGGTGCTGGGGTTCCGGCGGGTTCAATACACGCACGATGTATCAAAACGACTATTTAAAGTTACGTTATCGTTACTACTTTAAAGTTAGCTTAGGTTAGGTTCATTGGGTTCGAAAAAATGTGAGAATTGATTGTGGATCGATAGCAGATCAATTGATCGGATAGCGCGTCCAAAACAGTCACAGGCGAACCCGAGACCCTGTGTTAAAATAATAAATATAATAAATATATATATATCGATATATTATATATACTTAAATTTTTTAAATATATATATATGTACGTATGTATGCTTTGTTTCTTTAGGCCTTAACCATGCATCATAAGAATATAGAGAATATATCTGCATATATGCTCGTCTTTATTAACACATTTATGTACGTACGTATCCATTTTTCCTTTTTTTTTTCTTTTAAATATTTATTTCTATATATCCCTCTGTTCTTCTTGCTCGCGCATCCTTCGTCATTTCTTTATATTTTTTTTTTCTTATCGCTCTCTCTCTCTCTATTTCTCTCTCACACTCTCTTGTACTCCACGTCGGCGACTTGAATCGATTTAATAGTGATTTTACGCAAATTTTACGTAATAGTGAAAAAAATCATTTTTGGCTGCCCCCCCTCCGTCATCGATTACCTTACAAACCCGTGAAAAATATTGCATTCTCGATTATTATACTTAATATATTTTCATCCTCGGCATATAGCCGTGGGTACGTACATGAATGCGTCTATGTCTATATGTATACGTCTCACAATAATAATAATATTATTAATAAAATTTGAACGAAGAAAACGCGGGAAAAGGAATTTCCGGTTTGAGCGGGAATTTCGAAAAAAAAAATATATAAAACCGTTTTCACTGTGCTACGGGATTGGAATGATCGACGAGATCGTGTTATCGAATAAAAAAAAATAACAACAATGATTTAGCAATAATATAATTATATAATCGTTTTTAAATATATTTTCCTCCGCACTTATATATCAGTGCATTATATCTCCAATGACTATGTACCGGATACGCATATATCCCACCTTTTATGATATAATCAGTCAAAAAGCTATGCGTATATATTATAGAGTAAAGTTTATATATATATATCACTTATTAAATCATTACATGATCTATATATTTTTCCCTCTAGACAGGTATAACGAATGCGAATGGATTGGAAACGCGTTTTCGATCAATGCGCATGCGCGATTGGCATAATTGTGCAATACTTAAAGAAACGACGCGGGCGCTTTTAATTAATTAATTAATTAATTAATTACAAAGTGACTTCATACGTGTGATGGGAGAACAATGGGCAATTAATTACGAATGAATTACATTTTTATTATTTCTCCTAGATACACGTATACATATGTATTGATATATGAGTATGTATACAATATATGTATAAATATCGTAATATATAAATATATTGTATATAAATACATACATATACATATATTCCTTATCTTTTCATCTTCTCAGCTTCAATATCGTTTCGCGTCTCAGTATCATCGTCATGACTAATTATAAATCATTTTTCATCATTTTAATCGCGATCGTTATTTATCACTCTCGACCCTCATTCAAATCCCCCACTCGAATTTCATCAAGATCGTAAGCAATCGATTTCAATCGATAATCGATAATTTCGTTATCGACTCTGGATCATTAAATTTTTCTTTTCACTCATCATTTTTCTCTCCTTTACGACGAATCAACGATATCGCGTGTCCCCATCGTGAATAAGCTGCGTTCTTAAATTCTAATAGAAATTCTACGGCGAAGTAACGCGATACCTCGATACGTCATTGATCAATAATTTATCATTAATCATCGATCAGGGATACATGATATCATTGCCATAGATAACTCTTGTCTCCTTCTCTTTTTTTTCGTTTTTTATCTCGTTCTTTTTTCTCACTCTGTTCCTCTCTCAGATGCTTTTCACGTCGGATG
>JAYRCB010000402.1:25712-49564 GCA_036026315.1 Trachelus stipa
ATAATCGTCATGGTTATGATTATTATTAATCGTCATCGGAATCATCATTTTCATAATCATCATGATCATCTTCGTCACGTCATGCATTTCACGTCGAGTGATAATCGTCATGGTTATGATTATTATTAATCGTCATCGGAATCATCATTTTCATAATCATCATGATCATCTTCGTCATAGACGAACTTTACGGTAAAGTTAGCCTCTATCGTGTATATATATATAGGATATAATTATTATACGTATGTAATGTTATTATGTGTGTGTATATATATATATGCGTATATAATGTTATTATGTATATTTATATACACATATATATAAATATGTCGTAGGTATAATATTCGCATGTTAAAATTTAATATTACTTTAAACTTTTATAACGTTTCATAGTTCGAAAAATAAATATAAAAATAAACCGGGCATTTAGGTATTAATATTTTGTATTAATAATTTATCTCCTGCTCGATTTTTCTCACTCATTCTTCATCTTCTTGTCCCGACGTCATTTCACCTTTCTCTCTCTCACTCCCTTTCACTTTCTCACTCGACTTCTCAAAACTTCATTCCACTTCCTATACCTTCAGCCGTTCCACCCCTACGCGAGACAAGTACAGTTTTAATAATTTTCATTCCATTTTTTTTTCTCGTAATTCATCATCATCCCACTCGTTACAAATATTCTAGATTTCTAAAAAACATTATGCAACCAGCTTACACCGTAAATATGTATAACCTCAAAATTTGAGGTCGCGGGTATTAGTGCGCGAATGAGTGTCGTTATGGGGGGTCAGAGAGAGGGGGTAGGGTAAGGGGAGGGGTGCGATTAAGGGATAAAATAAAAATTAGATGGATCAACCCAAATTATTTTTTTAATCCACCCCCCTCTCCAACCCCTAAATTTTTTTTCTTTCGTCCAGCTTCACTCGATCCTGTCTACCTGCTATCCACATGTCGTGCGTTCATCTTCATTACACCGTCCCAACTATTGCCTACCGATATCACGTGCCCACAACGTATACCGGTAGGTTAGGTTAGGTATGCGACTCGATTTTTTTGTCCATTTTCAAAATAAATTTCCTTCGCATCGAGATTGATTACCATTCGAGCACCTTGTCCAACGTGGTTCAAATGTGGAGTTCCGCGTGCGTGTAGCCGTGTAATTTGTCTCTTTGATGTTTTGCGAATTGCCCAATCACGTGACGCATAATTAGTTGTCATTTTTGCGTTTCATCGGTTTTTTTTCCAACTCATATTCGATGCCCTTTGAGAAATACGAGAATCCAATTTTTCATGCTCGTGTATTTCGGCTTCGAGGGATCGAAGGCGCTCGAAGCGCCACTCCGCGGGAACTTTCGTAAGCTCTCTGGGATTTTCGTATTTCGCGCTCTTTTCAGCTTAGCCATTCTCAATCGTCACGAGAAACGCACAGGGGATGATCGAGGGTACGTTTTAAAATTCATCGCTAGTACCGAGAGCATTATTCCTTTCTAGATCTACTGCATGCAAGTAAATAGTCACGCGATGATACTCGTAGTACTGACTGTGAATTTCGACACGTAACCTAAAATAGACGATATATCGACGAGAACAAGAGCCCAGCGCCTCTGGCGGGAATAAAAATAAACTTCCGCCGTCGCAATAATCCTATCGTTATTAATGCGTGTGTATGTGTAAACGCTAAATGCGATTTCAATGTCTTTTTTTTTTGGTTTTTGAGCATCTCGCAACGTACACGAAAAAGTACAAAATTAATTTTTTTTTACATACTCCATATTTTTACGCACTCTTGCTTTCATTTCTTTTTATTTTTACTTTAAGATTATTTTAACATTGCGTTTTTAGTCGCCGCACGACTATGAACCGACCATTATAAAATACATACCGTGCCGGGACCATTTTGAGAATATCCCATTAAGGGTTATGTATTGTATCAATTAGCAATTAGACTCGTTAAAATATGTATATAGAATTTTTTTTTCTTATTGTTTATCGGTGGTAGGTAATTTATATACATGCACATTTGAATATGTATATATATATAGATATATATGCATATAACTTTTATACCGTTTAGGATCATATAGTAAAATAGAAAAAACCTCCATTTTTATCAGAAGTCACAGTTCTACCTTATATACTTATATATATTATATATTTATTATATTTATTTAATTATACGCGTTTACAGTACACGATGTACGCATTCGCATACGTATAAAATTACGCGCGCGGACTATAACTGTATATGGTATGTTAGTCTAATTTGACAGTATGAGATTTAATAGAAATTTTTTAAAAATAATTTTCGAAAATATCATTGTTTTTTTTTATTGCGAAATTCTCATCACGCTATCGATAGACTTTGATATATTCTTGAGTCTTATTATATTGTAGAATTTGCATTTTAAATTTTACATATTTCTTTGACCTTATCTTTTACTTCAATTTTATATCGTTTACATGAAATTCGTCAAGAATATATCGAATTCAATTTCGTAAAAGAAAAACAATGATTTTTTTTCAATAATATTCAAGACCATATTTTCATCTCTATATCGTTCAGCCAATTGCACTATTAGACTAACAAACCCACGCAAGAGACATTTATGCGAATATACAGGGTGACTCGAAATTTATTTTCAAAATGAAATAAAATTCGGTTACACAATATTATTTTGTTGTTTTACACTTTGTATGACAATCTGTAAATACCCGTGACGTGGGGATTATTTTCTTTTTGGTTTTTTCAAATTTATTACTTTTCTTCTCAACCAATTTCTCTCTTTTTTTTTTTTAGCAATCACACGGCGTATATTTAGTTCGGATTAGGGGTGTGCGCTGTCAGTGATAGATACAGATTATAATTGTTCTGTGTAATTGAGCATTGGGCCACGACCATTCAAACTAGTATAGCGCCGTATGATTGGTCAATAATTATTTTGGCGGGACTTTTTAAAAAAATGCATTCATATATAATAGAACTTAATTGTCTTTTGTTGTTATTGATAGCATTAAATATATTGACTATTGCTTTTTTTTATCGTATTGCGAACAATTCGACCACCATGTATATGCATTTTCAAATATTCTCACGGTCACTAAATGTCTATTCAATGATTCTATAACGCGAATTTTCTCATTTTCTTGCATAACTTTTTTTCTCGTACTGTACCCATTTTTTTACCGAAACAAATTTAAAAGAATACAAATGGATTTTAAAAAAAGAAAAATTATTAAAAACCATATATGTTCACTTATACGAGTATCCTAACAGTCCATGTATTATGTACGCGTATTAAGGGCGTGACATTGAAAAATGAAGGATTTTGCGAAAGAAATTTGAAAAAATCATCCAGTGCAAAAAATAACGTCAATTCGAATTCCGAAAATTCGAGACAAAGGTAATAACCGTGCTACGTTCAAAAAATGAAATAAAAAGATACACCCTACGTAAAGATATACCCAGCGTCGAAGTTGAAAAAAAACTTGTCCTCGACAAATTTGTTCTCAAAAATAAAAAAAAAATTCATACAGCGTTTCTCAACCGATGAATTATTTTGCTTAAACTTTTCGTATTCGAAATAAAAATTTTACTTTTTCAAGTAAATTTCCAATGCATACGAACACGCCATCGCACATAACCAAAAAAAAAAGATAAATTACCCCTATCCACCAAATTCAAAAATATTCAAATTCACCTTCGTATTATTTCTTCTCATTTCGCATCCCAACATTGAGAACCCCTGATTTCTATAAGGGGAGGCTCGGTTAGGGCGTCGCCGCGTCTCCGCCGCGACGCGTTATCGACCGAGAGAAGAGGAGAGTCGACGTCGGTCGCAACTACGTGAAAACAGTTGCACCCTATATATTATTGTTCGCTGTAGCAAGTCAGTCATTCCCTATCCTGCAGACCGATTTTCCAAGCGTTTACAAGCAAGTAAAGTCGCACGGCAATCGCTAACGGGTGAGCGTAAAATAATCAGCGAAGAACAATAAATTCCCAGATTTCTCGATTCATCAATTTTTCTTTTTTTTTATTTTTTTTTTACCTCCCACCGTCTCTCGTTCCGCAATTATTATTACAGCTAAAAAATATTTCTCAATCCAACGGGTTAGCGGTCTTCAATTAAATAAATTTCTTTTCTCTCCATCCCTAATATTTCTTACACCCCTAAGCGAAAGAGGCCTTCCAAAGCTTATCGATCGAGGGTGGAGACCAGCGCACTCTCGCACCCCTACTACACACTATATTCCATCCTCGGTCGTTCAGTGAGCGTTCTCATGAGAACGACAGGAGCGACAGAAGCGAGATGGTCTGGACCAAAATTTGGAAAAAAATTTTCCATGATACAAAAGATAGTACACAGTCATAAATAAATATTAGAATAAGCAAAAGGGGGTTGAACTTGAATATTTTTTTAAAAAAAGCTACCTAAGGGTAGTAAAAAAAATGGCGGAGAACCAGCGTGACCTAACCTAGTTATTCCTAGGTAGGGAGCACTAGCCTCAGGTGATTTACAAAATGGATGACTCCCTAATCTCGACGAGCATCTAAGACGTGGTAAAGATCGATCGAGAAAATTTCGAAAGGACGCAAAACATCGGAGACCAAAAAAAGTAAATTTACCCAGACCTTTCGAAAGTCAAAAAAGTTTTTTATTCAAAACAAAAATCCCTGTACCATATTCCATCGGCACTTCGGTCTACTCGAAGATTCCACGTTTCAAGGTATCCACCATCAACAAGGCGTACAACCGGCCACTGGCGCCCCTCGAGTATTTCCAAACGAGGAAACGAATGTTCTCGAAGATTTCTCACCGACTACGGCATATTCTACGGGCGTAGCAAGTGTCGTTCTATCGATCTACTGCAGAGCCTCCTGTGCGCGGAGTCAGGCTGGTGTGTCGAGAAGCTTACAGAAGGTTGGAGGTTATGTATAGTGAGAGAAAGCGAGAGAAAACATATAGATATCCAAGACAAAGACAAAGAAGGATACAAACAGAATCTACAAAAGGATTTAAAGCCACGTGAAGTTGGCGCTAGTGGCAATAGATACATACCAATATAAAATATAGAAACGAATATTAATAAGAAAATCCAAAAGAGTGCCCATAAAAAAACCGAGAGAGGGTAACAAGACGTCTGAAATTTTTCGAAAAAAAATCACAAAATTCCAACTTCTACCCAGCGATCAACAACGTAGCGATCATACCTATCCAAGAAAATATTTATAGTCACACCAAGTACCTCAGGGAATCTACCGATGTTTTCACCCTCGACGTACGCGAACCACCCATACCACCCGTTACAGCCGGCAACCCCTACGGCATCGACCGCAACCCACCGCTGCAATGCGACGTTGCCATCACAACAGGCAACAGCCCCTGCACCGTCCTGAGAGTGCGAGAGAGAGAGAGAGAGAGAATCAGACTGACTCAACGAATCTCAACGGTCTCTGTCAGCCATTTTTGAGTTTCTTCCTCTTTCTCTCTCATTCTTCTCTCTCTCTCTCGAATTTTTTTTCTCCACAGCCAACTATACCTGCCATTCCCGGTCATTGCTCGTAATCACTGCATACCATTGTTATTATTCTTACTACCACCACAATTTTTCTCATCGAAAACGTGTACGCGTTTACGTATACGACAACGTGGTTCCCTCCTATCCTGGAAAACTACCGGGACTCCCCGTGAACTCCTGACGGGACTCCCCGGTCCATACCGGGTCACCAGAGGTCATCATCCCCCAATGGCTGTTTGTTATTCGGAAATGCGCCACCCTGAATTTTCTTTTTCATCCATATCACCTCTTTTCATTTCCTCTGGTTACACAGATGATTCCGATTTTTAAAAAATCGTCAACGAAAAATTCCGATGACGTCTCTACCGTACCCCGGAAATCGTCTAACGGGTGATCATATTTTACGTATGCTTAAATATTTTTTTTTTCAAATCCAACATTTTCACTGTCGACAGCCTGAGTCTCTGCCGATGAATCCGACGCAACGTGTAAATCGTAAAGATCGCACGCGTTTCTCTATAAAGAAATAAATAGATTAGAAATTAACAGTCGTACACGTAAAAATTACGTAACATTTTATTATTTTTTTTTCTCAGTAGGGTTTTTTTTTAGTAAAATATTTGGTACCACTTTGTAGAAATACTTATATTAGACCTTTCTTGCTTTTTCTCTGCTCTCTCTCTCTCTCTCTCTCTCTCTCATTCTCTCTCTCTAGCGCGTCTCTCCTCTTTGCAAAATTATATCACGCTAATTTACTTCTTTCTATTTTTTTTTCATCCCCCCTCCTTATTTCCAAATTTTCATCCGACCCACCCAAAATCATCACGATTCTGGCGATTTCCCTATCTCCCTCTCTCTCTCTCTCACGCATACCATACTTGCTCTCTCACTCTCTCTCTCTCTCTCTCTCTCGGCAGTCAAATCATCGGTACTAATACAAAAGAAGACAGCTAAAATTTATTACAAAGAAATAAGAAACGTATCGTACAAAAATAAACAATTAAAATAGGATAATCGTGTAATGCTAAATAATATATATAAATATATATATTATGTGTATACGTATACGGGGTATATGTATAGGATCTTTCAGTTCCAAATTTAAACAGGCAGAAACATAGATCATCGATAAGGCGACTGTCGCTTAGCCGAATGCGCGTCGACCGGACGTGACGTATCGATGAAAATCCGTAAATTAAAAAAAAAATGATCATAGCCAAATCAATGACTTCCGGTCATATAAAAGTCGCGTCACGTATTTTTCCAATTGATCGATTCTTTTGAATCTGCCTGTACGCGTTCTTAAGCTGCGTGAATTCTGTACACACACACGTTACCGTATACGTAATTAGTGAGCGTGCACGCGTGATACCTAATTACGCGCGTAAGTGGACGTCGATGCGTAAATCGTTCGCTTTCGTAAACTAACGCAAATATAGAAACGATATATATAAAAAAATAATTCGACGAAAATATATTACGGGATAATGTATGAATTTTTTGTTACTTTTTTCCTTCTTTTTTTTTCGTTTTTTTTTTCTTTTCGATAAGTAGCTAAGGTATATCGTATAATTATTGATAGTCCTATCGATATTCGTAATACGATGATAGTCGTATAAAATAATAATAATAATGATAATGATAATAATATTGGATGACGTAAATTAATATAATAATAATAATAGTATAGGACAGTCGGGTTGTCGTATCTTGACGCGTGTGTTTGATTTACATATATATATATATATTCCTTTTTTTTCCAATTTTGTATTTTTACTTAATTAACAGTAGGGCGTAAGCACTATGGAAAGTGAAGTGTAAGACCAGATGAAGAAAGTAGATTAGGGGGAAAAAAAAACGTAATCCAAATTTTTCTTCGTTAGTCGTCTTTTTTCCGTCTATCGCAGTGTCGTACGAGTAGAAATTATTTTTTGAAAAAAAAATTGCCCACCGACGTTTTTTTTAACTGGCGAATAGCTTCTAGCGTTTCCGTGCGTGAAATTTTATTTGAATAGAACATTCGATAGGTGACGTCATCGCGACTAGGAAAAAGAACGAAAACTCATTGGCATACGTTATGCGTCATCTAGTGCGAATTAAGGAAAAAAAAGACACGTCCGTTTACTTGAGTATATAAAATGTTTCAAAAAATCTCCTTTTATGGTAAATACGGATATAAGGATACACGTGGGCACGAGTGCGTGTTAGTGGGGAGATTAGATTAAATGGAACGGAAGAACTTTGACAGTGGGTGGGTGGAGGGTGGGAGAATTTTTTTTTATCCCCTTCCATCATCCCTTCCTTCAGTCGTCACGAAGTGCCAAAGCAAAAAATCAAAGACAGTCTTTTTTTTTTTGTAATCGGACAAGGACACAGGGAGGAAATAAGGATATATATATATATATATATATATGAGTGCACAATTATATTAAAATCATATTATATATATATATATTAAAATATTAATAAAATATAATAATAATGATATATGTATGGGTGTGTATATATATATATTTATATATATATTATTATAGCATATTCATAAAATTACATAAAAAAATATAGAAAATAATAAACTCACGGTTTTCTCGTTATGCATTCACGCTTAAAAAAAAAAATTCGTAAACCTTTGCATTTCGTTCCGAGCTAGTCGTAGGGGATCTCCTTTTTATTATTTATTATCTTTTTTTTTTTACTTTAATAGTTAAATCGTGTCTCTCCGTACTTTTAATTATGTAAATGCGTGTAAGTCTAGGGTGTGTAGGATTAATCGTATCGTACAGCGTATATTTTTGTCGAGCGACCGATAATAATAACCTGAAACTGTCACCCTCCTTATCTTTGATTAAGAAGACAAAAAATGGTGGGATGAATAAGAAAAAAGAGAGGAAATAAGAAAAATGAAAAAAATATGAAACAAATAAAAAAAATATATATGATAAGCTCAAGCTGCAAGTCAGTTCTTCTTTGGGGGAGGTTGAGCAGAAGGGATGAAAAGATTGAATAGGAAGGAAAAAAAAAAGAAATTCGAGAAAGAATAAAAAAAAGTGTCACAGCTAATGGCGCGCCTCCAATAATTGTATGCGCTCGCGAAAAGCGACTGTTCGCGCGTTATAATGCCCAAAAAGAAAAGAAAAAAGAAAAGACGAGATTCGCTCTTACGTTGAACTAGAGGTAAGAGGCAAAAAAAATAATAATAATGTTTCACAATAATTACTAGTGATTGATAGTAGTGATGTAATACAGTAATAATGATAATAATAGCAATAATAATAATAAACGTATCTTTAAAGGAAAAGGGCTAGAGAGACACACACCAATCGATGCCCGATAAATTCAATAAGGATATTCGGCGCGTGGTGCCGTTCGCTAAAATTTCGCGAAAAGATCATTACTAGATATAAATAGAAACAATTAAATGCAAAGTAAAAGCGTCAGTCGATCAGTCGCGGCGTAAACGGGCGTCCTCGCGAGAATCAAAAAGGAGAGGGGATTTTTTTGGTCGATGCACCGGTGGTACGCACTTTTTTTGTAAATTTTGCTCTGTTATTTTCATTTCTCTTTTTTTTCGCATATTTGCAAAAATTACCATCCAAAAATCCCTTCTCGTCGTTTTTCGAGTCCATTGTAAATATCAGTTTTTTCTTTTTTACTTTCGTAAACATGCTCTCTCTTTTATCCGCATACACAGGCTCTTTCTCTCTCTTTCACTCACGCATATATATCAGCCTCTCTCTTTTCGACCGTCTACCTACGCATTAGCTGTTCCCGCGCGAAAAGATAACCGCGAAAGAAAAAGCCGAAAGAATCCAAAGAGAAAAAAAAGAAAAAGCAAGATGGCAAAAAGATGAGTGGACGTAAAAAAAAAATTATGATCTCAGACAATGCGCGCGCACGTGTCTGCTACTTTCCACGTCAAAATCCAATTTTCACTACCTCATCGCAATGCCCCGCATTTTCAAAAATTCGTCCATCTCGCGATCAGCCTTCATCTTTTTTTTCCCTAAAAAAAATTTCCCTACTATCATTTTCCTACTTTACTACTTTCTCTGTAGCATCCCGCCCCCCCTCCAACCCCAAAATCCACAAAATGCCCAAAATTTTTACTCGCAATTTACGGGCGTTAATTATAAATTATATACAATTCCAAAAAAAAAAAACAGAGAGAACATTCCAGAACGCGTGCGAGCAGTGCTGCCATCTTGTGTTCACTCTCTTTCCTTTCATCTTCATCTTCATTTAATTCATCTAGCACGTACGACTACAGATCGAGTATCCGGACGCCGTCTAAGAGCGCGATAGCTTCTGCGCATGCGCGCGTGCAATATGTGCGAGAGCGCATGCGCACATGCGAGTTGGACCAAGAAAAAAGGAACACACGGCGAATTACGTGGGAGAAACAAAATATTTTATAGCTAAGAATAATTGTACAAGAGAGACTAACGAGCACGTCCAATAGTAGTAGTAATAATAATAATAATAATAATAATAACAATAATAATCGACAATAATATTAATAATAGCAATTGGTATCACGTAGTCTGTAGCCAAAAATCAATTGGACCATCGCCTTCTCGATTGATCTACTTCTTTTTACCTGATTTTTCATATTCGATCGAATTATCCTTTTTTCTTTTTCTCTCTTGTGCTTTCCGCCGTTTCGCTTTCTCTCTCTCTCTTTCTTTCACACACTCGCTCATATTCTCTCCTAGAGACGCTCGGAACAAGCGATCGGTCCAGCGCGCAAGTGGCCGTACGACAATAATAATAATATCGATATATCGACAATATTGATTTACAATTAATAAATGTGATAATAAAATGTCAAATATAAAATACTCTTTACTACATATATTAATGCTTAAATTTTTTTCATTTCATTTCTTACTTCGTTATCATTATTATTATTATTATTATTATTCTCTTTTTTTTTCGCTTTCCACTCTCTTTAGCCATCGCTGCCAACTTCGCGCCGGTCAATATTTTCCATTCTCTAAAATACTACGCACAACATTCAATATATAATAATATGATAACTATAATAATGCGCGTTCATATATATGCATACATATATATACATATGAACGTATATACGTGTCTGTATATGCATATATATATGTACTATATTGCTAAGAATTTTTCATTTTTCTAACGAAGGTTTAAGGGAAAGGAAAAAAAAAAGTTATTTTCATCTTTCATCCCAATCATACTAATTCGCATTGTGATCTTTCGGCCATAAGTCGATCTTCGTTATTACTGGTATTACGCGATTGCTCGTATTTTTTTTTACTTTCTAAATAATTACTTCGTCCTAATCAGCCGTCATAATTTTTATCAATTACAAGTTCACCCCCCCCCCTCCACCCCCTTACTTCGATATCAACGCACGAAATGTGCGCAAAATTTCCTTCGCCCTCTTTTTTTTTGACACTCGTCGACTCAAACTTCGTCATCAGTCGCCGCAAGAGAAACGAATTGCAATTTGAAAAAAAAGAGGGTTGGAAGGAAAAGTCAGATTAATTGAAAAAAAAAGTAAAAATTCAAAATTTTCACCCACCTCCCGTCCCAATTTCACTGGTATACCTTTCAATACCATCTTTATCTAATCTCTTATCATTACCCCTTCCCTCGAACCTCTTTTTTTCATTCCGAGTAATTTCACCCAAGCAAACTAAAAAGTCTCACAACCACTTTTACACGTTAGACTCTCTTCTTTCGTACTGGCAATTTAAATCATCCCTATTCTCTCGCTTTACTCGTGCAAAATGCACCCTTGATTCGTATCGATTTTTCTTTTAAATATATATAAAAAAAAATAACCAAAATATCTCAACGCTCGATTATAATAATTATTTTGAAAATACTGATTCCAGTCAGGGGCGGTTGCCTCTCTCGGTTTTTCGCGCGTTCACCGTACTGCGTGTAGTTTATTATTATCATTAACCTACGGGATACGGAGCAGGGGTTCTCAACTTACGTCAAAATAACGTCAAACGCGTTATCACCGTCACCCCCCTTCCCCCCACTGAACATAATCAAAAACTCAAATTCGTCACGATTCAATTCTCTCTTTAATTTTATTGTTACACGGCCGTTTCTCTTGGATCGGCGCACCTGATCCACATCAATTATCTAATTAAACTAGAGGGAGGGAGAGAAACGTTATAAAAAAATAAAAATGAAAATAGTGAGTTATAAAATAAACAAAAAATTCATGATAAAGTCGCGATGGGGGGGGTCTAATTATTGCTTAAGATCGTTAACGATGTTCGTAAAAATTTTGAAGTTACGAAGTGTCGATAACGTAGAAACGTAGGAATCTACGCGATCGACCGAGTCACGTGACTCTCAAATAAAAGTAGATCTAAGATCAAGTGAAATAAGACACCGATCGATGGCGATGAGTTGAGAAAATAATTTAAGATTTTTCATGAGCGTGAACGGGGGGGGTCTGAAAATCGGGCAATAAGCGTCTATTCGCATCTGAGATCGAGTTTGTGGGCTGAGTGTTGCGCGAAGTCGCGTTTATAATGTGAAACGACCTTTACGGTAAGAGTAATAAGTAGTGAGTATGTGGTACGAGTAGAAATAGTATTTAGTAGCGTTTAGTAATGGTAGTCGATAGTATCAGTAGCAGTAGCGAGTAGTGGTAAGTAGCTAGTAGTGACCGTCGTAGAAGTATCAAGTATAGTAATCGTAATAGTGATAATAGTAGCAGTTAGTAATAGTATCAGCGATAGTAAATATTAGCAATATAGTATCTGATAACGTTTAAAGTTAATTAATACAAGTAATCTGACAGCTATGATAATATCGTCTTTCTCGAGCGGGAAGATGTACAGCTGATATAGATATACGTATAGGACGTTCCCCGCCGTGTTAAATCGGTAAACGACCATAGGTTCAATAAATTTAAGTAAATCAATCAATTATTAACTAAATAATTAAGTAAGTAAGTGCGGCTGCGTCTTCGTTCAAATGGCATTTTAATAATTGGACCATCGTCGTCTAACCTCAATTCAAAATACGAGTTATAATACAATTCGCGTAATTAACGCCGGCGAATATATCGGTAAATCACATTTTCAAAAAAAAAAAAATACAAAAAAATTCTCACTCACATATCCAATCGCTGCAGGTCAGAGTTAGATTGGACAGATTTTTTTCGTCAAAATTGAACAGGAAGAGGGCGAACATATTATTTAATTATATCTCTTTAAAACGTCATTATTTTCCACTAATTAAATTCTCCACTAATTAACCGTCAGGCGCCATTTTTTTTCGTACGTCTCTCTCGCGACGTTCCTCCGGAAGTTAAAAGACATAAATGCGACGTCGAAGGAGACCAAAAAAAAAACCCAGATAAGAGCGGCGGCTAATAAGACGCAAAGTGACTTAACGGAATTTGTGCGATTTTTTTTCCCGGATATATAATATATCTATATATGCGCACAAAATGTGAAATTCAAAAAAAAATTAATAAACTAGCGTAAAGACTCTCTCTCTCACACACACCACACAAATACACGCAACAGTAAGTTTCTAAAAATTTTTCTAAGTCTGGGCTGCACTTCCGGTACACCCGGTAGATCAAGGTTAGGAAAGGAGTCGAAGGATGATGTCCCTGCGCAACGAGGAATTTGCGCGTAGAGAAAAAAAAATACTGAAGCCATCCGGCGGCGGGGAAGGGGAGGGAGAAGAATCGAGGGGGGGGGAGGTCAGGGGAGGGGGAACGGCGAAGTAGCAGCAACGTCCAGGGACAAAATCCATTCAAAGATATACATATATATAATAAGCAAACTCTAATTTTAAATAGCAATAATCATAATAATATATACCTATTCAATAGAATATAATAATATAGTAAATACAGTTAAATTAAGCAACAATGATCAATCTATCAATCTAATATACGACTCTTCGAATAATCCTATATTTACGATTACGCTCTCAAAATTTTCTTTTTTTTTTCATCTTTCTTTCTTTCTTTCTCTTTTCACTTTAATTTATTATTTCCCTTAACACTTAGTTATTATTCTTTGAGATATGTATCGTCGTTCAACGTCCCTCTTTCGTGCTATCAAATTCGCGCATTAGTCTCTCTGTTACTCTTGTCAAGCAAAAATCAAGATAAGCGAAGAGTGCCGATAGCAAGGCAGGGGAGGAAGTAGAAAAAATGAAAAATAAAAAAAAAATTATAAATACCGTTGGCGATCGTGGAGGAGGGTAAGAGGGGGGGGTCTCCAATTTTTTTCCCTCCGTGCCCAATTATCAAACAGGTTCCTTATCATTGCCCCAAAAAAATACGTCACGTGTCCAATGTCTGTAACTGCGTATACCACGTGTACCTAATCAGTGTTTGCGTGCGTGTTAATGGGGGGGACGAAATATTCTAAGGGGGTGGTTACAATAAAAAGGACAAGGGTAGAGGGAGGAGGTGATAACACCTACCCCAACCGTCTCTCTTTTTTTTTTCAAATTAATTAAATTCCCTTCTCGAAATCCAGTTGCGCCGGAACGTCGCGAAGGATCGTGACGTCACAAATGCGCGTCTAAAAGGGACGTACATAAAAGCCCTGTCTCTCTCTTTTTTTTTCAAAATTTCATCTTCGCACTATATAATATATATATATATATATATATATATATATATTATCTGTCATGGCCTGTCTCTTCTTTTATTTTTTGACCCCTCCCTCCCCCCGTCACGTGTCTCCGGCCGCGTATCCGCTGTGTCGTGTACGTGTTCCCTTTTTTTTCTTCTTTTTTTTCACTTTTTTTTTCACCTCCCTCGCGTTTACAACTTTTACGAAAATGGCAGTTATCGGTCACAGCCAATGGCTATATAATCATTACGTTTTATGTCTTAATATGTTAGATTAACCTTACTCTCATATTACGTTAATAAATAGTTCCCGTATGAGAACGCGTGTTAAATGTGTCATAGAGCATGCGCAGTGTGTCCCCTAATACGAGTGGTAAAGAAGTAATTGGGAAAAGTGTCGTGTGTGTGTATCTCGTGTGACAATTGGCCGTATATGCATATCAATATATACCTGTGACAATTAATAACAACAATAATAATAATAATAGCACTAATAATCATGTGGCACACGCGTATAATGTCAAATACTCAAAATCAAATGACTGTCGGCCTCATCGAATACGAAGACGGGCGACACTACCAACGGTTTTCTCTAACGAACTCAGCCGAACGTTTCCGAGTCCGGCCGAATGGACCGACGTCGGCTGTCACGTGACATAGTGGGCAGGGCCCAAACCTGGCCGAACTCTACCGAACGGTTTACCGCAACGATTTTCGGATTTTTCGAACGAAAATATGTAATTTTTGAAACGCGAATGATGCGATGACAAAAAAGTGACGCGTACTCGATGCCTATATGTGTTTTATATATATATATGTATAGTAATAGCGCCAATAATAATGATAATTATGATGATATGAAAATGACAATGCGATGCTTCGACTCTCGTATATTCAGTCGATGCCAGAACCTCGGCCAAAGTGAAGATTGCCAAAAATCAATTCGACTGTCATTAATCGTTTCTTTTTTAATTCTGTCACTCATCTTTTTTTATTTATTATTTAACGACACCGTTCCCCATGTCTAGCGGAGGTTCTTGGCAACGTATTATTTTCGCCTATGGTTCGACTATTTTTTTTTCTCTTAACCCCTCCTCCCCCCTCACCCTAGCCAACCCCTTTTTTGGCTCTTCAACCCTCACTCGTGACATTCACACCTCTTTCCTGACCGGTAGGCAGATTTTGAAAAAATGTATTAAAAAAAAGCTAGGGTGGGAAAAATACTGCCGTTGCCAAATTTGACTTTCTAGCGGCCTTCTTAAGCATGCAGATAGATAATTAGAAATGCACATGCGATTTTTCATTGCTTGTCATCCCCTCCCCGCAACCCCTAACCCCCGGCGGTCACAAAAATCGTCACTAAATTTTTTTCAAATCATCCCCTCGCTCAAAAAAAATATCAAAAATCCAACGGGTGATTCGACGGTACGTGAATTCGAAATAAGCAAAGCGAAACGCGCATGCGCACTTTGAACTAAAATTTTCACGCAACCCCCGAGTATCAGCAACCACCCCCTCAACCCTTTCGGCTCGACTTGATCGTCCCGCGCGAATGAAAATGAACCTTTTTAATTATTTTAAATTACACGTAAAAATTATCGCGCTCCGCAGTAATAGACTACTTAGGTTTCTGGCTTTCCTTTCTCTCCCTTATCCTTCGTCCCCTTTCACGTCGTTACTAATATATTATAATCTTATTATATATCTATATATATGTGTGTGTATATATAATAATATATATATATATATATTTTGAGAATTTTTTTCATCCTTCCTCGTCTCTCTAAATTTCCTCTAAAAACTGTCACACCCTCCTATCGGCGCCCTTGACCCCCACCCCCTCTTATCATTAATTTCATCCCCTACTAGAAAAAAAAAATTCTTATCGTTCGCACACACGCGTAAATACGCACACGCACAAAAATCAACAGACACACCCACCGACACACTGAGAAACACCTCACACTTATTTTGTTGTCCCTTATCTATTTTATCCTCGTGATTTCAATCAGACTTATATTGAAGTGAATGACATATTATTTGCTCGATTTATCCCTTATACGCGCGATATATATATATACGTATATATACTTAAGTTGGAACGTGGATGCCAAGAGAATACCTATAAATATATATGTCATCACCGTTTTATCATTTTTTTAATTTTGTCTTTTTTTTTCATCTTTTTTTTTATACTTAACATAGAAAAAATATAGAATTCACTTTGCTTTGAAACTTAAATAATAAACTTCTATCGAGCATTTTCATGTCGTGTAAGTGTCAGCATTCTCATGTCAATACATATATAATGTACCTGAAAGGGCGACGACGCCTCGTCGACGCTTGACGTCGTCAAAATTAATTTTTTTTTTAATAATTACGGAATATACAAGGAACGCGCATGCGCATTAGGCGCTGATCTCGCGGGCTGAACGAAGGAAAGAAAAACCAATAGGGTGGTCAAAACAAGAGTATATGTGTGTGTATGTGTGTACAGAGAGAGAGAGAGAGACAGAGAGATAGAGAAGGGAAGAACGGAAGCGAGACATGTAGATGAAGAAAGATGGAAAAAATTAATAAATTTCAGAAACAGCAAAAAGTACCAAAAATGACAAAAATTGAATAAGGGAAAGTGAATATAAGTGAGAAATGGCAAATGGAAAAAAAATCTCATGACCGTCACTTTGTTTTATCTTGGTATTTTTTTTTAAATTCTGTCACGTTAAATCCCTTCTTCCCATTAAAAGATTAGACGAGCGAGAAAGAGAGGAAAAGGAATTAAGAATATAG
This sequence comes from Trachelus stipa, assembly GCA_036026315.1. Classification (NCBI taxonomy): domain Eukaryota; kingdom Metazoa; phylum Arthropoda; class Insecta; order Hymenoptera; family Cephidae; genus Trachelus; species Trachelus stipa. The sequence goes on from JAYRCB010000402.1 coordinate 42,631, forward strand.
ACGAAGATCCGATTAATTAAGATCATTAGGACGTGTCGCAGGGGAGTGAGATGATTATATATTGATAACAGTAAAAATATCCATTCCGTCCGTACCAATTTTTTTTTTGGTTCGGCTCGCGCACAAGCATAAGACGATTTGAGCATATTTTTCATGGCAACAATCAAATGCAAATATAAAACACGAAAACAAGGTAAAATCTATAAGGACGATAAAAAAAAATCCCAAAAAAAAAGTAAAAATTACTCGTTCACCCTTCCCCCTCGTTCCACTGGCACGGACCATCAAATTGATCGATCGATCGAATCAATCGATCGTTCTCTTACGACAATCTCACGATAAAAAAAGGCATGCAGGTAAAATTCACCGAAAAAAAAAGTATTTCACGTAAAACCGAAAAAAAGTCATTTCCAAAAATACATTGTACAGACAAACCGAAAAAAAATGTCAAACGAGATCGTTCGGGAGACCCGAAGTCGTTATTGCTCGTAAAAAAAAAAAAAAACACGAATACAACTAGAAAAATGACGTTATGGACAATTGGAAGCTGGAAAATTCCAGATGATGGATATAATGAATTTTCTCGCGACGTTGATCAACCCCCGTATTAATTCTTCCCAGTCCGAGCCCAATAACAAATTTACTACCCCCGGCGAAAAAATCGTCCACGTTAGCGAATCCGAACAGAAATTTTTTTTTCGCAAGTTCGACTCAAAAAGGGGGTTGTCGGATTATTCGGCAGGGATTTAAGGGTGTAAAACAGGGGTGCAACGTCTGTCACGCGCGATTCGTTATTTCAGCTAAAAACTCGGCGAACGTGTCTGCCATTTGATTTTTTCGACCCCTCATTACTTAATGTTCTTTTTCCTTCTACGCTCCCTCGGAAAGAAGCCGTAAGAACGCGCAGGCGCTTCTGTACTCTCCTTTACCTTTTTTCTTTTTTCAATTTCGTTTTCAGCCACCGGCACAATACGTTATTGTTGTTATCATTTAGTACAACTACCCCTATCACTATAATTATTATAAAGCACGATATCGTTTGCTCGCGCGTTAAACGATCTATAGAAGAAACCAAGAAAAAAATATATATGTATATATATATATGTCTCTATATACGCGAATGTGTATATCGTGTACGTAAGATGTGAAGTGATGGTGTAAAAGTGATAATAAAGAGAGGGGAAAAAAAAGAGAGAAAGAAGCAGAAAGGTATGAAACAGATAAAAAGAATGACGATAGAGAAAGAGAGAATATAATAAAAAAATTTAAAAAAAGTAAAAAAAAAATTTTCACGGAAAAGAGTAATCCCGAACAAGGTATAGGCTAAACGAAAAACGTGTACAAGGGGGAAAAAGTAAAGTTACAATATGACTCTTTTTGTTGCTGTCGTTTTCACTCCTTTTAAATAAAAGCTACGTGTAATAATAATCGGTCCGTTCCCTAACATATCATTACCTTATATAATCTTTACGAATTAATTATTACTCCATTATTACTAGTCAAGAATACACTTACGGGTGACCAATCCCGTTGTTCTTTTTTTTTCTTTTCTTTTACTTCATCGTATAATAATATCTTTCGCAGCCCCGTCAATCGCCGAACGTGTACATACGCGACACCGTTTATATACGCGATCCGTTTACATGGCCATTGATATATTTATATATTTACGTGGAGCACGTGGTTTCCGTGTATAATATACAGTGCGAGCTGCGCATGCGCAGAATACGTAAAAGATAAATCTTTTTCTTTTCTTTTTTCCTGTCACAATAAAAACAACGAATTTTCATTACGTCTCTGCGCATGCGCGTATTTATACACGCAGGCGGATGCTGTGGTAATAATGGTAATAAAAATAAAAATAAAAATTATAATAAATATATAAATATATTAATATGCCTTGTACACGTTGCGTTTTATACATATATATGTGTGTGTGTGTGTGTGTGTGTATATATATATACCGGATATATACACGTAATACAGGGAAATACACGGCTTCCGATTTTCCGCCCGTCGTCCCATCGGCGAACGCGCAAAAATACAAAATCTAAATTCTTCCTCGATAAAATATTATACTTTATGTTTATATATTATTTTAAATATTACTATATCGTTTATATAAAGGTATAGGTATTATTATTTAATACTCTAAGCGAGGGATGGCGGGTGGAATGAAGAATACTTACGTATTCGGCGGGCCGAGATTTTGCGCTCGTCTCTTTTTTTTTTTACTTCTTTTCTTTCACTTTTCTTTCTCATTATTCTTCCCCCCCTTTCTTTTATATAATCATCTAGCTCTCAGACTTCCTTACGGATTTTTATCTTTTTTTTTTTCTAATACCAATTCGTTGGTCACGCCACGTGTCCGCGACTACGTCAGTGGATTCTCGAATTTCTCGCCGGTTTTCGTCTCTCGCTCTTTTCGTTTTCTTTTTTTCTGCTTTTTTTTTCTTTTTTCTTTGTATATCCTACGTACCTAACACTCAAACCGTTCGCCATTCATAACGACAGGAGGAAACTAGGATTGGTCGCGGACACCGTAGCAATCCCATAAAAAAATCTCTGTGTAATTGTGTTTTTTTATAGGTTAGGTTAGGTTAAAAGCCTTTACGTAGCCGTATTAATTGTAAAATGCGTGTCTTGTTATTAACCTCTCTCAAAATTTTTTTTAAGATGCCTGCTTTCGTCCAAAAACACCCGTGTGTCATGTGTGTCAGCATATGTGGATTTGCATGTCAGAGTCGCGCGTGTAAAGTGCATGTGTATTGTCCGTGTTCATTTTTTTTTCTATGTATGACGATTTTAATTACGTGTCCGTAAGCAACCCTCGTTTATTTAATTAAATTCTTTTTTTTTTCTTCAACCGCACCCGAGATGATTATCGGCCCTAACCTACTGCCATCTCTATCAGATGAATAAGAGTTATCGAGTACTGTTAATGGATTGGGAAATTTTTTTTAAAATGGGTTATATGTATATTTCGAATTTTCTCCCCCAACCCCAAAATATTTCGACCCCCGTCCCAAGTAACATCCACCGTTTCAAGATGTCGACGATCACGAAGTTCGTTAACGGCTGAACTTTGTCCCCGTTAACGATACTCGTAACGGCATCGTCTCCATTTTCTTTTTTTTTTGTTCGTTATGAAATACCTTTCGCAGTAACTACCGTCTGACTGTGTCAGAATGTAAGTGGCGACGCGTTATTATCTCAAGGAGAGATCATAGAAACGGAAGGGTCCATTCGGTGGTGGTTGTCGACGGTGGCGCCGCCACGTGAGTAATTGTTGAATGTAGCGTTGACAGCGCTCGAAGATGGCACTGGTGTTGGTTGATGGTACTAGCGTTGCTAGCGATGGTTCCTGATGATGATGGCGTTGGCAGGGTCGTCACGGATGATCTCTTTGGAACGCGACGCTCCCCGTCGGCGTCGGTTTTGACACTTAAGCAATATTAGCGATTCGTTGTATCCGGTTTCCTCTTACTCTTTTTTTTCTTCTTCTTCTTCATCCAGGAATATATATGAACGGCTTTCATTCCCGAACTAGTTTATTGGCAGCAGCAGTGGAATTAATAGTTGTGCGCGTCTCCAAGGTACGTCGTCCTCGTTCTCCTATGCGTCCAGCTCCGCGTCGTCGCGTCGCGTCACCGTACCAAGACGTGGCCGGGGTCCGTCCTTGATGACGTCCTCCTCCTTGGGTACCAGCAGATGGCGCTGCCGTTGACGAGACGCTCGGTGAGCGGCGCGATGACGATGAGGACGTCAATTTTGGTTGGACTTAGGAGAGGATGCGAAGAGCCTGGAGGACAGGCCTCGAGCATACCGGGCAACTGGGGTCGGAACTCTCGCAGACCCGGTTTCCGCAGTCCAGACAGAAGAGGTTATGTCCGCAGGGTACAAGAGCTGCGGTGACTTCCTTGTCGCCGCACACAACGCACTCCCGACGTCCACCGGCACTTCCGCCACCGAGGAGAGAGTCTGTGGGTGAGGCAGGGCTGGCCGATGCTGGAGGCGAGGGTCTCGACGGTAGAGCGACTCCAGGAAAGGACCAGATCGACGAGGCGGAGACCGTCTGAGATTCGAAGGACGGCGATTCGCCTAGACCCTCGTCGCGTTCCAGACCAGCGCCCCAGATAGCGACTAGATCATTGAGTCCTGGTGCACCAGAGCTGCTGGAGGAGCTGCTGCAACTGCCGCTGCTGGAGAAGGCGCCGCTGGAGCCATTGGACCCGTTGGATCCTGGTGGGTCCAGGCAGCCCAGGATCGAGCCTAGGCCTCCTCTGCACAAGGCTCCTAGGAGATCTGCCTCCTCGACCCCTGGGCCGGTACCCGTTCTCAAAGCGATGTGAGCTTCTATCTCGCGTCTGGCCGCCTCGACGTTCTCCGGGAGTCCAGTGACCTCGAAGACGGGTTCCTTGTCGCGACTTGGCGTCACGATGTACGTGTGAGTCTGATGCTGGATCCTCTTGATGGTGGCGCCCTTGGGCCCTACGACCAAACCCACGACTCTGTATGGTACTCGTACTTGGATGGTCACGTGACCGGGAACGGATGCTGGTGGTCCAGGTGGTGCGCCCAATAACGCGCCCAGGGAACTCTTTCGCGAGGCCCTGATCTGGGAGAAGTGCTCCGCCGCGGAGAGGATCTCGCGCTTCGCCCTGGCGACGTCCTCCTTGCGTCCGGTGACGACGAAGACGGGTTCCTCGCCGCGCACCGGTGTCTTTATGTAGGTGTTGGTCTTGGCCCGTAGTGCCTTGATCTTGCAGCCTGCAACAGAAATGACAACGTCCACCTTGATTCCTTCCCTTTTTACGTTCGTACGGGTAATTTCTTATCCGCTCACACACAAGGGGGACCCTGAGTGCAGCTATGCCATCATCGGGATGAGACCAGTGGGGAGCGAGAGAGCTCAGAGGAAAGTAAGAGCACGAGACCTGACTGCGAACGCTGGTTTGCAGGAAACTCGAGGGAAGGAGGCCCCGACCCGATCTCGGACCCGGTCTGGCCCTCGATCTCTCAGACTCCCTGGCCTTGAGCCCGCGCAATGTTAGCAATGCAGGTGAACCACTCTGTGCTTCTCTCCTCTACGTTCGATCTCCTTCTTTTCTCGCTCTCTCTCACTCTCGTCTCCAAATCCAACGCTCCTTCTACAATGGCTACACCCTTCTCCCAAGAGGAGGATGCCAGACGCTGGCATACTCTCCACACCGCCTTCGTATCTTTTCTCTCGCACGTACATTCACATGCAACACCCTCGCTCAAGATCATCAGTGGAATTTGTTGTGCCAAATTCCAAAAAAAATAACAACGATCCAATCAAAAAAAAATTAAATTACGTCAATTTTCCAAAGTTCCTCAACATGTCCCATCAATGTCTCATTAACGTCCCATCAAAGTCCTCGATCGGTTCTACCGATTAAATTGCCAAATGACAAATCCGATCATTCATCATCAGCCCAGCTACCGTCTAGCAAAGAGCACCGAAAAAAAGGTAACTGCTACGACCGTTTGCTGGACCAGTAAAACGTAACAGGAATTCCCGCTCAAAACTCCAGCGATCCCTATAGACGTCACTTTCTCCGGTGCAGTTGCAACGTGGCCCGATTTCAGGTGGACGCGCTCATGGTGCCCGCAGGGCCACGAATTCTTGTTATTATCATTCGCAGTAGGTACCGGTTAATGCCACTGACACTGTAATCCGTCCGGCGGCACTTTCCCTCTCTACAGTGTCCAGGAGGATTCTTGCCTAGGGCCGCAGCAGTGCCGAAAGAGCATGCGCCACGCCATTGCCACGTCCGGTGACCTTTCAGGGGAACAGCAAGTACCAGAACAGCCCATCTACCCCAGGTTCAAGTTTCCATAGTCCTTTCCGGACGAGAATCTCCATTCCTTTCCCCCCCAAATTCATAGTCATTTCGCACGAGCCCCGACCCACCCCACGCCTCGGATAAAAGCAGAACAATGTCTCCGGCACATTTTACGAAGACTTTCAAAGATAAAAAGACAAGGGTACATTCTGAAAATGAAAAAAAACAGGGCCACGCAAAGTCATAAGGCCGATGCGACCTTATTAAATCAAAATAAAAAAAAAGAGACTATCCATACGCGCAAAAAAGTCTTGGTACCACGTTAACGAGTCTCTGAAATCACATTCAGACCGAACTAATTACCCTAATTTTTCCGATTCCTTTGTTCCCACATTCTTATCACCTTACCCAAAATTTCATATCGTGTTCCAACCGTCACCCATCAATGACATTAGTAACCCCATACATCGACCAACCGAAATAACACCCTGATAAAAAATGACACCCCTTAAAAAAATTTCTCTAAAAGATATTTCAACCCTTAAAAAAAATCAGTAATCCCCTTCCCTTCTGATAGTTACCCAAACCTAAATAACAAATGGTCCATCATCCAAGGGTACCCGTAATGACAGATCAGGTAGACCCTGGCCAAGTCCACAGACCTCATAGTAAACCCAGAGAACGTGGTGAGTCGTCAGCGACGCACGGCGGCCAAAGGGAGAAGGTAGTAGCAAGGACTCCCATGGAGCAGGAACGCAGAAAGTTACCGAGGACGTGGAGGATGAGGTTGTACGAGGTGGACATGGTCGTGGAGGAGGTGGGACGGGTGGGAGCGTGGGTCGTAGACAGTTGAAGGGCCGCGGCCAAGGTGAGGCGAGATCGCAGGAGAGCAGGAGAGAATAACCAAGTGAGGGGACGGTTCGTGAGAGTGAGAGTTTATGCTGGAAGCACGTGAGGTAGAGAAAGGTAGATGAGTCTGTATGGATGAGTGTGACTGTACGTGGTGTAAGAGTGTGTATGCGTGTGAGAGAGAAAATATATAAAAGATAAAGAGAGAGAGAGAGAGAGAGAGAGAGAGAGAGAGAGAGAGAGAGAGAGAGAGAGAGAGAGAGAGAGAGAGAGAG
>JAYRCB010000402.1:49655-69195 GCA_036026315.1 Trachelus stipa
AGAGAGAGAGAGAGAGAGAGAGAGAGAGAGAGAGAGAGAGAGAGAGAGAGAGAGAGAGAGAGAGAGGGAGAAGGAGATAAAGAAGAAGAGGAATAAAGGAAAGCACTTTTGCTGGCTTTGTTCAGGCGGAGCCAGAGGCGGCTGCTCTTCTTCAGTTACGCACTGCGAAACCGTAGACGATACCAACAACATAGACGGGCAAACAGGATAGAATTAAGTTTACGGTCGTTCAAAGGGAATTGGGATAAGGTTCGATAAACGAGCAAGATTCTCTTGTGCGACAATGGAAGATATATGTATACGGGAATGTGTATGTCAATATTGCGTGCAGGGGGGTGTTATTTGACGAAAGCTTCAAGAGAGCGAGATGGATTATTTTTAAAACTGTGTTTTCCTCTATGGGATAGTCTATGGTACGAGAGTGAGAATTAGTTGAGGATTTTGCCGCGACGCCGCCGAGGCGCTGACGCGCTGGCTCGTTGAATTTAAATCGTAGGTCCAACTTCCATTAACCACGTGGGTGCTGATTCTTTGGTTTTTCTTTCTTTTTTTTTCATTTTATTTTATCCGACTTTCTTTTGCTTTGTATTATCCTTCTTGTGTTATGAATGAGAGCGGATTACTTACGCCCTGGTTGGTTACTGGGCTACGTCGTTTTCCCGGTGGACTCGACTCCCCGGTACGTTTTGACGACGACTTCCGGTGGTGACTGAATTTTGAGGGATTAAAAAAAAAGATAAAAAAATGTTGGGTCAAGCGCTGTGCTTTCAACGTTTTTATGGTTATAAAAATTATTTAGTGTAATGTATATTTTTGAAAATTATGTTCTCGGCCCTGAAACACACTACCTGACTCCAATTACACCGATTTAACGTCCGTGACTCGTTTTTTTCTTTGGGGCAAAAAAACCGGAAAAAGGAACCGGACCATCTGCTCCGGTTTTCGGTAATTACCGAATCTTCGGTATGCCTAGAGGGGAAAAAGAAACCGACGGAATCACTAAGTAAAAAAAAAAAAAGAAACACCATCTCCGCCCATCGAATTCTTTTACAGTCCCTAACGGTCCCCCAACCCCCCTCGACTCATTTTAACCAGGGACCCATATAACCGCCCCAAGAAATCTATTCAGGCCCAATTTCCAAAGGGGACCCTTAACCGTTTACACAGGACTCTCCCTATAACAAGAGTGAATAGTCCGGGACTTGGGTCGCTCGCTTGCAAACCGGCCCATAGTCCGTCGTGATTCTCAGGCAGGTCAGTGAAACTGCGCCGCCAAGTTGAAGGCCAACACCCCCACAATGCGGCCGCGGCCACCAGGCCGAGGACCCGGTTTCCTTCCCTCCCGGATGAACAACAACAACGACCGCGACAACAGCGCCATCAAATTACCATCCCGATGGAATGCATCATTGAGAACTAAATTTACCGAAGCTTCGTTAATCCCGTCCAACTAGACACCAGAACCCACTAGGGATTAATTAAAGCCAATGTACGAACGATATTCCACCCCTAGGTCACAAACCACCCTATCTGGATCAAAGATAGCAAACAATACATCCGGGGTCAAGGTTCACCTCAAGAATCATTGGACAGGGCCCAGATCCACTAGGTCCCACCGGTACACTCATTAAAACCCCCAAAATCGATCGAACCGAAAACCACCCCTAAAAACCCCTTTTCCCATAAATTACGTAAGAGTCATCAATATTTGTCAACATGGGAACATTTTCCCCTGAACTCATCCTATCCTCACAAAGACCGTGCAAGCTCAGCAATCGCGACCTTCCAAATTCCCTACATTCTCCACCCGAAACCCTCCCTTCACCCCGTACAAGCTCAGACGCAAAGACCCAACATAAATGAGCCCAATGATGATCATCAGACGACATGCACCTCCGATCCAAGCAAGATCAAGATCGCGAAATCATTCCCAATTCCAAGCATACACCTCGCCAATTAAAGCTCTACATTGATAAACCCTGATGACCCCGCTCTGCCCCCTCGCCGACCGTCTATCGGGTATCAACCCCCTCAACCACCCCTAAAAAAAAAGAGTGACGCGCCTGCGCACTGTCCTCGGCGACCGATTCTGAAATCGCTCAGAATTCAGAGGGCAGAAATTCCAGCTCCGCAAATAGATCGATGACACTCGGCCGAGGCGTCCCGACGACAGGCGTCGAGGAGTGCCCGAGAGTAGCCGAGTGGAGTCCAAGGAGTGTACATAAGAGAGTGCGTGAAGGGAGTGCGTAAATGGGATGGGTTAGGGTAGAGCGCGGGACAGTAGGGGGGGGGGGGGTCAAGAAGAACAAGGGGGGAGGAAAAAGAGGGGGGGAGACGGCATCGTTCTCTCACGCACTTGTAACACAGTCACAGGGGTGTTTCTGAAATAACCGGCTTGCAATAGGCGCAACGCACGTTCCTCCTCCCCACCACCCCCCCAGGAGTCACGACAGTCGCCAACACACTCGGATGGCAGTGGGGGGTCAACACTATATTAAGATTGAACTCTACTGACACTAGCGAGTCGGGTACGCGTTAGAGGTAGGCATGCTGGCCGCTGCAGTAACGAAGAAGTTGGTTGCAGCCTCGGCGAATCCTTACGGGCAGTATGTGTAGATATTTATTATTTATATGTCTCTGTGTATATAATACATACAATGAGAAAAAAATTTATTGGTAATTCGCGACCGAGGATCTATATAGAATTAGGGTGGGTGGGGATAGGGGGTGAAATTGATATGCGAAAAAAAAATTTCGTAGAAAACAAATGACGAATTTGAGATGAAAGATACATTTGAGATAAATTTCATGGACATTTTGAACTAGTTTGATTTGCACTAAGCGTACAGATTGTTCGTTTATACGTATTGGTACCATAATCGGTCATAGGTAGATAAGGGCACATTTTTTTTATCAAAAATGATGGAAAGATGGAAGTTGGATATTGAAAAATTATTTTATAGAAAAATTTGTGAAGTCAGGGAAAAGAGGGTATGACGTTATAAGAGAATTTATAAACAAAAATTTTTAACCGGTCGTTTCACCGATCGCGGTGCGGTTAGTGTTAAGGATATGTGTTTTTAATACTATGGCTTTTACAGAGGGTATATATATATACAGCAGCCCTTTATACATACGGTAAACTCGTAAATCACAATGAATTGACAATCCGCGTGAATTAAACGAAAATAATCCGCAACGTGGACGAACGATAAGATAATAAAGTCCAGGGAAATCTACGCGTTTAAAATTCAGGGTATTTTCAGCGCTCGTATTTTTCCAGTATCGAAAACTGTTTTACCGACCGACATATTTCAATACCTGCCAAAAGCAAAGTCACCTATGGGATGGAGGCTTTATCGAGAACACGCAAAAGCATAAATAAAATGAACGTCACGATTGACATTACATGGGTAATTGAGAGTTGATGGCTCGAAGAAAAAAAATTTGATAAGAACGTGGTTGGGGAGGGGAGAAGGTGAAAAGGAAAATAAAAGACCCCCTCAACGAGACCGACAGAATCCAAGGTACAAGGATAGCCGAACTGGGTACCTTCTCAATGCGTAAGACAGAGACAGCCCTGATACGGAACACGTGAGAAAGACGAAAAATAAACAGGACCCTCGCCGAGAGGCATCAGCTGTGCCTACAGCTGTCTAGGATTCCGAAAGGTAAAGGCAGGCAGTACGGGGGGGGTCTGAAAAGGGAAAGAGGGGACGGAGGGGAGGGTTTAAGAAGTCAGGGGCACGTTAGCAGAGGGGTTGACTGGTGGTCTAAGGTAAAGTAAAATGGCGGCTGGATGAAATTGCGGGTTAAGAGGGGTTATGGTAACGGGGTGGAGGAGGGGGGGTCCTCCTGGAGGTATTGTATCATATCGATTAGAGGAGTCTCGTCATATTTTGCCCTCGGGTATGTGTTTCCAAGGGAATAAATAAAATGGCAGCCGGTCTCTAACCTCACCCCTCCTCCATCATCTCAGCATCTCTACCACCCTCGAACGAGATGAGATCAGACCGGAGGGGAACGCGTCAGCCTGGACCGTAAGACTGTTTTACCGGTAGAGACCAGCGTACTCGTGGCGTTGCCCGATATCACGTATAGCCCGCCGGGGCCATTCACAATGCTCCCCTATTTTGTTGCCGCTCGGCGACGGTCGCCCCTTTGAAAACCCGCAATGAAATTCGAGACCCCGAGAACCTCCGTCGGCCCAGACGCAATAGCCGGGGGCCTCTTCCGCTGGGATACTTCAGGGCCGAGTTTACGAGGCGCGTTGGGCTCCCTCGAGGAGGGTGACGCCGAAGTCTTTGTTCCGGCGCTATTTTGCACGGAACTGAAAATTCATCGCGAAACCCTTTTTTTTTTTGGGTATGTATATGTAATATTCGATTCTTTCAATCTTTTCGGTCATTTTTTTTTCATAGTGTAGCTTGAGCTTGCAATATACCCACGTGTGCACTGACAGACGTCAATGCACGGAGGATCGAGGACAAATTATTTTTTCTTGATTTATCGAAAAGTTCGTGGGATTCATCCAAATTTTTTTTTAGAAATTTTTGAATCTCACTTTACTGTATGCGATGATCGAATCGACACGTGTTACGCGTCTCGAGTTGGAAAATGTCCTTGAACTCTGGTGGTATCTGATATACATTTATTGGAAGCTGATATAAGACAAATTTCTATTACGTAGGTATATAAGTGTAATATATATATACATGTTCCGGATAAAGTCGACAGATCTTAATAAAGAATTTCCAAGGTACGCTTTGAAGAAATTTATTACCGTGAGTAACCAGTGTATATAATACATACGTATGAACACGCATGAAAAGTTCGAGCGACGAATTTTGATCGACCGTCGAATTTTTTATTAACGAGGAAAAGAAAGTGTGAAATTGAATAATTTTCGAATTTTTCTCTAAAAGAAAGTCGAACTCGGTCATCAACGACACGTCGGGAAGATCGCGAGATGGACCAAAGATGATATAAAATAGGTATTTTTTTTTTACATCGACATAACTGCGACACAATCGTACTCGACGCGATCGATCGCCTATACCGGGTAGCCAAAAAAAATAGTTACGTCGTGCGATACTAATTAAATTATTCGAATAAATTACTCCGAAGATTTCAGAAATTTATTTGCAACTGTATAAAATTTAATTTCCAAGACTCTTGACGCGACCTAAAAAATTCGCCAAAAGGGCCAACGTTAATAGTAGGTTCTTTTTTTTATAGCTGTCAAAAATAAAGTTACCACCCGGTATGCATCAGCATAGTCAAGGCAGACTGGGACACGATAACGATTACGGGAGCGCAAGACTGAAGCGATCAAATCATAATGAGAGAATGAGTTAGGGATATAGAAAGAGGAGGAGTGAGAACGACAGCATATACGACGTACGATAAAAAAAGAAAAAAAAATACGTGAAAGAGAAATAAAACCTTAAGGTGAGTTCACAATGGTAAAAAAAATGTCGCTGCTGAAAAAAAAAATATTTAAACCTTACAGGGTCAAGAGTATATCGACTCTGTTGAATCGACTGAATTTCTATTTCCTTCTTTCTCGCACGAGCTGCGCTGATTCGAAAGAGGATAGCGATAAAAAAGCAGCAAGACAAACAATTAATTTGATCCGGAGCCAGCGAGCGGAGCAGTGGCGCCTGACTGACAGCTCGATCCAAAAAAAGTCACGTGTGATTTCAAAAAAGGGAAAACACGTTAAAAAAAAGTGTGCGTCAAAGTGTATCGACTAAAGTTACGCAAGTCGATGTGGAATTAAAATTTTCATATTGTATGATAAATTATATATACAGCCTCCCCCAGCCCCCCCCCCCCCTCAAATAATTTATCATACAATAAGAAAATTTTAATTCAATTTTGTATTAAGTGTAGGGTGAAGGCACGTGGTCGACCCGATATCCTTGTGTCAGCAGCACGTGTCTAGTGGGATCCATTGAGATATCACATAGTGAGTAACTTTGAGAAAGAAAGAGAGAAAGTACGCATGCGCAAGAAAGCCAATAAAAAAAAAAGTAAAAAAGACGAAAACCGAATTAAGAAAATAAGAAAAAGAGTAAAAATCGTATTAAAAAAAAAATGTGAGAATCTGAAAAGAGCCTAAAATTATGGCTGTACCTAAACACGTGTGCATGTGGAACAGAAATGCCAGGGTGTCCCGTGCGTCGCGGCGCTCAGCGACGACCTTCGTCGGTACAGTAACGAACCGTTTCCAGTCATTATTACATATACCGGGTGTACCCGAGGAGTTTCGAAAGAAACACTTGGGGTACCTTCGTACCCCGCACGGATACTAGACTTTGGCGAAAGATCGTGTTAATGTTAATAATATAGATAAACCACGTGTATAACTATATACATGCCGCGGTACATACGATAAGAAAAGTTTTACTTCGTCCAACTAAAGCAAACCGTATACACATATGTGTACATATACGGCCGGGTGGTTTCGTTAAACGCAATGCGTTATGCCGTGCCGCACGCGGTACCCTCGAGCACCTCGTGTCGTGACTCATTCACAAGGACTGACTAGGATCGCCAGATGAATAGTGTAGAAACGATTCATAATTTTGAAAAAAAAAAATTTTCCTTTTTTTTCACCCGAAACGTATGCACGATACGTTATAAACTGTACGTATACACGGTGGTACGAATTGTATGGACTCGCAGCTGACTGCGCATGCGCCTACCTATGATTACGTAGCATATATAGATATGCAATGTAACGCAAAAAGAAAGACACTCGAAGAGCATAGAGAACAATAATAACGCGGAATGCATATCACAGGCAATTTATGCTCTATGGCCGAACGGCGCGTTATCAGTGTCGTCGTAACGCGTTATCAACGGGCAATTACCGTCATGACGTAAAGCACGTGTAATTCCGTGAGAATCGAACGCCGCTATAGGTAGAGACCAATGAAGTGGGCGTATGAAAACAAAAAAATATATTACGTATTTTATTTACACGCCTTGTCTTTATGGGTTGCTTGTTATTATTATCATTATCAGCGTCGTAACAGCCGAGCGGGTTTTGCGCGTTATCAAAGGCGTCGCGCCAGAAAATATACTTACCGTAGGTCGGCCCCCCCTCCCCTTCGCCGCTCTGGTTGATAACGACAGGCACGCGATAAAACGACGGCGTCGCAGCAGACCCGTGGAAAAAGTCCGTGGCGGCACGAGGACCGTGAACAGAGTGGGCGTCGCGACGTCGCGCTTTAACGAGCGCGTAGAAACGGAAAAAATTGTCTTTTCAAATTTTCCCGCCACAAGTTTTCGAGTAAACTATAGTGACAGTCGAGAACAAAATTTATAAGTGGCGTCGATAAAACAAAAAAAAAATTCTAAAAAAAAAGTGCATCCCCCCAAAAAATAATGAAAAAAAAAGTGGGATAATTGTAATTCCACGTTAAATCGAGTGCAAGAATTATTCGACGTTGCGGCCACCCGGTAGATGTTCATCGTTCCAGAGTCTACAGTCAAATTGAATTAATTATACGTGCACGCAATAAGGTTAGCCCTTAGAGCTGTCTCCGGGTAACCCAGCCCATATGAGCGTTAACGGCGGTAACCACTAGCGCCGCCACCGGCCGCTTTCGGAACTACCCGGCAGCCCCGTATCATCCCCATGGTAGCAAATCCCAATTGGCAGTATCCACGCAACGAGCACACGTAGTGCCCAGAAAGGCCGACGAACGTTGCGTATATTGATCATGGTGGGGTAGAGGGTAGGTGGGGAGATGGGTGGGGAGGGGGGAGGGTGGTGAGAGTCACTAAGTAAATATATAACGAGTGAGAGAGAGAGACAGCCGGAAAAAAAAAGGAGCAGCAATGGTAGCGAAGAAAATGAGCCCTCACGTTCTACGACATTCTAGACGTTTATTGACCTAGCAGTGAATCACCCTTCAGGTATTTTATAGACTCGAAGGATCAATCAGGGTTGAAAGAAACAATAAAGGTTGGCTGCGCGAAGATTAAGAATTGAGGGATACCGAGGAGAGGGGATTCCCCGACTAATCGCCGAATGCGCAAGAAGGGTAATGAGGAACTTCAAATGTGGGGGGTTCCCCTCTATTTATGGAGGTCATGGCTATACACTGTGTACAATAAAACCCGTCACGTTTGCATATTGAAGTTATGTGAAACCTTGTGTCCGATATGTGGATTAGACTTAAGCTTTTTTTTCCCCCTCTTTGCGGTGTCCGTCGCGACAATTTGTAAGTGCGGCCGGAACCTTGTAAACGATATTTAGGTTAGTTTCTTTTTTCCAAACTTTTTTTCTTCTGCTGCTCAAGGTACGTACGCATTGGCACGTTCCTGGTCGAATAAATAATGGAATTCTAGTGACAGCCTGCGAATGTCCATTTCACGTCCACTCGGGACATTTGGAGCGATCGTTTCTATAGTGGCTCAAAGGTACGATAGGATCTGGGATTTTTGTGAAATATTGAGAAATAGGGATTCTCCTGTATCGCTGATGCACTTAAGTTTAGATGGGAGACACCAGGCAAGAAATACTCAAAGGGATTTTATGATCGATTAACGTGAAGTTACATATTTGATTTTGTGAGCAGGGAGAGAAAGGAAAATTGGAGAAAGAAGAAACAGATTGGTTGACGCTACGCCAATGGTTTCCATGGGAACCTAACCTGTATGGACCGAAATGTGGCAAACACGAGTACCATTACCTAACCTCACCCTTGGAATCGTAAAGGGAGATGAGAATTTCGAGGGATGAAGTATGAGAGAAAGAGAGAGAGACAGAGAGGAAAAGAGTCAAGAAAGGAGGCTTCAGGGGCGGCCCAACGATATCAGGGTACCCTGTCCATATTATCTCACACCAGAAAAGAATCAACGACGGAAAAATTACAACGAAAAATTTTTAAACGACCGATACAAATTTTCATTTAAAGGACAAACTTCGATAAAAAAAACCGACATAAAGATCGACCGTTTTGGAAACGCTAAAAAAAAGTATCACAATACGTGAATGAAGCGCGTAAGGAAAAAAAAATTTTCTCAGCAGCCTCGAAGTCACGGATAAATATTTTATGAGGAACCATCCTCTTTTTCGAATAACATGGATATACATCCCTGCTGAAAGTTTCTTTTTTATTCATGGCGAAGTTGCGCGAGGGATGGGGCTTTACTCTTGTCATAACCCCGGGTTTAGGCCCATCGAAAGGTTCTCCGTGGCTCAAGGCTGTATAATAATAATAATATCAAGAAAAAAAAATTGAACCAAAAAACCAAACAGGGGATGTAATTCGTGGCCCGTGGCACAATTAAGACTTACGTAGCGCCAGCGCGTGTTAAAATGAGAAAGGGCCGTACCAAGGCAATCGTCGTGCCCGCGGGTTCATCGATGCCCCACATAGCGTCGCGATAGAAGCGTCCAAGTCGCATCTGCCGTGACAGATGCACGTCGCAGCAGATGCTACGTGACCGCAGCCACATTGAACCGACCAACCCTTAAAACTCGGCAGGAGCGCTTATTATCGTAAGCACCTGACCTACGTCAACGTACGAGAAACCGTACGTCAACTTGCAGTCAACTGTGGTACGAAGACCTACTGACAGTAGGAACCGGTGAAAAGCGCTGACGTCCCTAACCGGTAGGATTTTAGCAGACCGATGACGTCACATCCGGAACAAAGTGAAATGGGACATTATAATCAGGCCCACGAAGTGTAGTTACGGCCCTGGACACCCTTCCAAAAAAAAAAATAATTTACCAATTTTATTAAGAAAAAAAAACTTCAAAAATCTCAAAGAAAATAATTACCCCTGTCTTTAGAATCTGACCGAGTTAAAAGAACAAAATCAACCCTCGTCAGCCAAAGGGTCGTAAGCCACTCAAAAGAGTATCCCGTTAACGTGGGAAGGGGATGATTGTCGCGAAATTCCATCCCTGAACTCTGTATCCGGTACGTGAGAAATAAAGCATGTCAGGATCGGCTAGGTTAGGGGGGAAAGAGGGTGAGAAGGGGGGCACGATGGGGTGGTTGGACTGGAATTCAGTGATGGCGCACAAAGACAGCCCAGCGGCTCTAATGCATCGCGAACGAAAGAAAGAAAAAAGAAAGAGGGTGAAAAGGACGGTAGAATAATATGGGAACAACGGGAGTGAGAAAGAGGGATGCGTACACGTCGACGGTCAGAGAGCGACTGAGGTAGAGGAAGAGAGACCGAGAAAAGAAGCCGGCAGAGTATACACAGAGAAAGTGTGACGTATACCAAGAAGAAGTATAACCTAAATATACATATGTACACACACGTATCATATATATAGATATATATATAGAGAGCGCTACAGCAAAGTCCCAAGATGCTCATAGGCCTATGATCCAGACGCACCACATGCAACGTGGAGGCCGAAGCCGATGAAATGAGTTTTGTTGCACGAGACGGAATTTTTGTCTCCCACGAGAAAGGGAGAGGAAGCAAGCGTACAAACGGAGTATTGGGGAGGGAGCTGCGTGAAGCAAGTGTGGGTAAAGTTACTGTAAGCAGTGTGCGAGTCAAAGAGGGCCGTGACGGGCTAGGCCTGCCGTAACTCCGTGGCCGGGGCCCTTCTGCGGGCAGGGTCGGTCTGT
Organism: Trachelus stipa; assembly: GCA_036026315.1. Classification (NCBI taxonomy): domain Eukaryota; kingdom Metazoa; phylum Arthropoda; class Insecta; order Hymenoptera; family Cephidae; genus Trachelus; species Trachelus stipa. The sequence goes on from JAYRCB010000402.1 coordinate 60,272, forward strand.
CGGTCGGTCGGTTGGCAGGACTGCGCGCCGAAGCTACAAGAAAGATCGTAGTAGCTTCCAGTCGAAGAAGAGTCTTGTCTGTGTCGTATATGCTGCATCCCACCCGTGGTTTCCGCCGGCCTTGGAGCCACTGAACCACTCCGTGGTTCAACGCTTCTACGTCGCCGTGATTCTCAACCAGAGGCGCCACGGTCGCTGCTCGTCTTGACGCGATGCAATTTTCACCGTGCGCCACGCGTACCCGATGACGATACTTTTAATAGAAAAATACGAGTACGAAAGGGAGGGATAAAAATGGCTGATACCTCGACGTGCTGCGACAAAATTTTACGTTACGTAGGTCAGTTACGCGTTTTTTCAATTAATTTTTTTTCCTGAGCACGGTCCACCTTTGTGAATACAGCTAAACTTCGGGATTCTCAAAATATAAAAAAAAAGTGATTTGCGATTAACGATAAATTTTTGATCGAAGTTCGTCGTTATATTGAAAATGTAAGTGGCGCATGCGCAGTTTCGTTTCGCCCTTAAAATTCGAGTCACGTCCTGTGCCCTCTTCCGTTCTTGCCTTGGTTAGACGTCAGGCGTCGTCTGCCTGCTGCTTTCTACCCAATTTCTCACTGCGGTGTATCGACTGGTTTTTTTTTCATTTTTTTTACCTTTTTCTCCCACTTTGCCTCTTTTTTTATCGACTTCCCGTTCCTTCCTGAACGTTCATTATTATGTTACACCCGAGTCATTCGTCGAACAGGAAAGCCTTGAATACAGAGAATCCTCGTCGAAAGGAGGCACGTCTCGTAAATTCAAATCAGTATACATAAGCGATACAGGACGATTCAAAAATTCATTCCCGCTATATAAACGCGCGTAAAAGTAACGTCCAGTGATTTCTTATTTCCCACGACGCATTAGAAATAAAAAAAATTTTTAATAAATTTCTAACAGATACCAAAAACAAAAATCAACAATACGCTCATTTACTCCCCGTGGACGTGACCCGCTATACGCACACCTAGAAGCGTCGCTCTAAAAAAAAACCAATAACGACCCACATCACCCACGTAAATTAAATTTCACGAGTTTACACAAAAAAATTCTCAAACACTGTCTACCGACTAACAAACGAGCATTTTACGCACGAGCGCGAACTTTGAAACGCTCAAATAATAAAAAGGAAGGACATATAAGTCCGTACGATATCTATATCCATAGGAAAGGTCAGTGTGTGTCCAAGCAATGTCCCGGTGCATTCTGGGTACCCAGCGCGAGAAACAGTCCAGATTTAACGACAGGAGTAGCAGAACGTGTTCGCGTGATTTAATTATGTCTCTCAAAGCAAAATGGCGTCGGGAAGATATACAGCTAGATATATATATATATATATATATATATATATCTCAGTCAGGTAGGCAGGGAGATACCCAGTGGAACATTAATAGTTAATAGAACAAACCATGGTAGGGATCCTTGAACAGACTCCTTTCATCCCCCTTCGACAGATCCAGGTATAGTAAATACAACCCCTCCGCCCCCCAGAGTAAAGTGGCCTAGCAGTAGAATTTCTTGCATTTCACAAGACGCAAATAGACGATACGTTCGACGGCGTCAACCTGAGTCTGAGGCACTGGCGGTGTGGATGCACCGGCAGTTCAGCGCGATAATCCAATGGACATCGGTGACGCGGCCTCCGTGACCTCTGACCGCTTAGAGCGCTCCGAGAAAATCAAACCGAGCAATGTATATACGGTATATATATATATATATATTTATGCGCCAAGTGGTAAGTCCAGGGACGTAGGCATAATTGAGGAGCCTCGGGGTCAGGTAGTCGAAAAGTACTGTTTTTCACAATTCCATAAAGCGACCCGAGAAGACCCTAACCTCTCTGTAGGGCCACCTCGAGAAAGAAACGTGAGAATATTCAAGAGCGTTAAAGATAACTTCGAAGATAACACGTGAAATAAATCTAGAATAATGGCAGGAAAGTCGAGAAAAAAAAATCCTTGACGAAGGTTACCCTCATCGGCTACGTTGTTCGAGGGGATAGTACAAATTTTTTTGTAAAGTTTCACGCGCATATACAGTAATAGGCACCGCTTTAATTACGGGAGAATTTGAATTTCGCGGGGAAATAACGACCGGCTTTTTTCGTGCAGATTCGAACGCCCGAGGAATATTTAAGGCCTGGCGGATTCTTATTAAGATTTGAGGGGTCGGGTGTATATCGGCAAACGGTCAAGTATCGAGGGATGAACGTTAGTAGAGGTGGCCGACGAGGTGCGCATGCGCGGGACCGTATTCGAGAAAGACGGCTTTGGGTTACGGGGAAAAAGAGAAAGAAAGAAAAAAAAAAGCAAGAAAAGACAAAGAGAGTTCAGAGGCTGACGACTCTCTTGAAAACGAGACTCGGAGCCACGGGCAGACACAAATAAATTGCAAAAACTTAATAATAGAGCATGGGGCTCCGGTGCTGCCGTGGCGGAGTGTAACGCGTCTTTGTCTCAAGGCGAGCGGGTCGCGCGCGTCCGCGTTGCAGGTCTGGACAAAGGGACGAAGGCGAACGAGAGCGAGAGAGACAAGTCATACCCAAGCACAAGCTATACCCAACGACCCGACCAGACCCGCCTGTATATTTCTTCGCCTGGGTTGAGAACCCCTGAGTCTCATTCAAGTTTACAAGTCCCGGTGGTGGATCATCCCTTGGGATCATAGCGGAGGCATGGGGCGTACCCTAAACCAGGCACGTAATCCCAAAGTCCTATGGACCTTTCGGAGACTGATCTTGCCTTCGAGCCTGGACACCTGAAGGAAGTTACGCAGTATATTTTGGCAGCGACCCAACTAGGCGAACCAAGATGGATTATTATGGGATATACACGTCCCACCCGCCCCATAGGAAGAGACAAGAAAATCTACCAATGGGAATGGCCTGTATGTGACGTATACATGTATATACACTCCCCCCCCCCGCCCCATAGAAAGAAAAAAAGAAAATCTCCCAATGGAAATGGCCTGTATGTGACGTAGAAGCGTTTACCTAGCTACAGTCCCAAATTGCGATTTTTTCTCTTAATCTGTATATATAGGTATAGGGCTGGGATAAACAATTGCGCGTTCTTAAACCGGATGACTATGGCCCCATGTAAATTCTAGGCCCAAGAGTCGCCCGGATGAGTCCGTTACTTTTGAATCCACGCTTCACTAGCAGTTGTGGTTATACGACGCGCGGCAATGCGCGGTGAGTTTTTCGTTTTAGTCAACATAGATGATTCTTACGGAGAATATATTTTGCTGAATTAATTTTAGAAAAAAATTTTGCAATTAGTGCTCGCAGTTAAGTGACGATAATTGAGACAGTTCATTGTACCGTTTAGTACATATACGGCTGAGAATACGTTCGGGCATCGATGGCGTAACGATACTGTCATAACGTTATTAGCGAGTCAGTTCGTAAAAAAAACGTATTGAGGTCGGCAGTCTTATTTTTCGAATTTAGAAAAAAAAAGTCACGAGGGAGTCTCGTAATAAGATATTTTTGCATATGACGAACGAGCGTTTGAAATAATTATAAATAAAAATGATTTCGAGACTTGAATCGGTGAAAAAAATTTAAAAAAAAAACCACGAAAATCCAAATCCTGCCCAGTAGGTCGTTATCGGTAGGGATAAAAATAATAAAAAATTTCTAACTTTCGATCAACCCTAAACCCGTGTCTGTGTCCCTTTACATAACCCTCGATATATCCATTTCACATCACCTTTCCCTCGTTACCGATTGCCTAATAGCATGCTTAAGTATCTTTTAATGATAAGTACCGGTCCCAAGATGCGTAAGTCCACCGTCGTCGTGGATAAGAAATTCTCATTGGAAACTTCATCATCCAACTTCTCCAGACTTGAAAATTTTTTTTATTCAAAAATCTGCACCATATTCCCAGTTACAAAAAAAACCAGTATAAATACCCAATGAATAACACGTACAATTTTTAACTCCCCCCCCAAATATAATTTAAAAAAAACTAAAAGCTACATCTCGAATCCTCCCTACAGACACAAACAACGCGCGTTAGTATCGGCTTATTAAACCGACAATTAAATTCCGCGCATGCGCAAAGCGACAACACGCGATACGCGAAGGAGCCGCATAAAATTAAGGCGGGAGATGGAAACCGGCCCCCGATGCTCGCCGGACTGGCCTGGCTAGAAAGAAGAGGCCAAGCGCTGGTAGACAGTCTTGAATCTTGACCTAGGATACGCACTGGCGAGCGCGCCAGCCAGCCAGCCAGACGCACCGTCGCTCAAACATATTCAGACATAACCTCTCACTATCGTCGACCTCGGGAAAGTATGAACCGAGTGTCGGCGCCCTTGGCTGCGTATCGGTACCACGTGTGTGTGGACAAACGTCAAAGACACGTGGGCACCACGTGTGGGTGACCGAAATAAGTGTGCGAAGGAAAATTTTTTTAAAATTCCTCAAGTTTCCCGCCACAGCTCTACGTCATAGACAGCTGACATACCGGGCGTACTCGAAAACCGAACAGGTCACTTTTCAACCTGCTTTTACAAAATAATCCGATAAACATTTTCGAAAAAAAAATTTTACCGTGTTACTCTCGATTACTATTTTTCTTTTGTTTACTCGATAAGATATCGCGACTAAACTAAAAATTGTCCTTGGACGTGAAAATTTTTGCATTTTTTTAAAACGAAAAATCAGAATAACCGAACGCGGACGATTTTCACGTCGATGTTTTATATGCGTTTGAAAATTATTTAAATGACATAAATTTCTTTTTATAAACCAAAGTGCTTTATCCTCCCACGTGTATTTCCCCGGTGGGAAATAAAGACTTTTCCTATTTGTCCTTAGGCCTCGAGTGCCTTTGCAACCTGAATCCCCTTTTAAGGGTAGCGGGGGGTGGTCAGTAAGTAGAGAAGGAGGTTATAGGATCAATACATAGTGGAAGCTCGATTTGGCCTTTTGAATATTCGAACAGACTGTACACGTATAGCTTGCTGCTGAGTACTAATACAGAGGACTGTAATACAAATGAAATCCAGGTATCGGTAAGAAGTAATGGAAGTACGTTGATCGCGATATATTTAAGTGGCGTGTCCTTAAATATCAATTGGGAATGACGTAACGAACCCGGAAGACGTTTTCAAGAATATCTTAACCTACGAAAAGTATTTCCGAGTATTTCGAACAAAGATACACGATTATTCCAAAAATCACAGATGAGCCGTACTAAAGGTCCATTTCGTATCTGTCAAAGAATCCACGATTTATAATAAACGAATAATTAGCAAGTGAAAAATTCCTTTAAAAAATCACAACCTGGACCTACCACAACGAATTAAAAGCAAACGTGACACGTGCTCATCGAATAATATAATTCGAGCAATCTTATCAGCTTATCGACACGTATGAATCACACGACAGATAACAGTCAGACATAAACACGAACAAGATACGAAAACAGAGTGGCCAAAAACAATTTAAACACTTTAAAAAGAACGGACTCAAATCCCCAAAAAAGTACGATCCAAAAAATTCATAAATCAAGAATCCCTCGAAAACGCTGATCCAAAATACGTAACCCGCATGATTTGATACCGACAAAATTTTTTTTTTTTAAAAACCTTTTCGGTAGCTGCAAACATCTGCCAGACAGGGTAGAGAGGAAGGGACCCGTTCGAAACAGTGACTCTCAACCACCGCGTCAAAAAACCGCCACGGTGGCCACTACCGTCACACGGTACAAAATATATATATATACAGTCGCTTTCATCCGAAGTGGTTATCGAATTTCCTGGCCATGAGAACGGAAAGGCTACCCGACGGATCGACAGCTGCTGCCTCTTTCCCTCAGTCCCTTTCACCCTGTACCGAATTCTTTCTCATGGCGCGCCAAACAAAGGGAACAACGGAACCGCCGTCCATCCGCATATCCAGCCACGAAGATATTCCCCCACGGTCTCTCCTGAACGAGAAAGTCCTTTCGAAAAAAAAATATTTCCGTTCCAATTTAAAAATTCGTATTTCCCGCCAAATCGCCGAAAAAAAAAATTCTCCCAAACACCGAATAAAAATCCACGACAGTTACGCCGAACGTACCATACCTCGTGACGAGTCAATTGTTATAACCTCGCCACTGAGAGACACGTGTGCACGCATACGCACCGTACTCTAAGTTACGTCGAACGCACTATATGCTCCCAGCTGAAGATGCGTCTCGCATAGAGAGAAGGAAGAGGTCGCTGACGCTTTATGCCGAAGAAGTATGTTTTTCGCGGAATGACAAGTGGCGTACACTTGGCACTGCGCGTAGTATGTGAAAACGTAATTGGCCAAAAGAGTCGAGAGACAAAAGCAGCGAGAATCCACGAGAGCGAGAGAAACGGAGGTAACACGCCCCAACAGACCCAGTTGAAATTCAGACCCCCCCCGTACGGCGATACTGGTGCGCGCCTGGTTGCTATGGGATGAATGAACCTAAACCTAACCAAGAAAACGGGCATAAGAATGAAGACGAGGACAGGAGTAGACCCAAGACCAAATGCAATGGCGGCACCAGAGACATCGTGTCCTGGGGCATGGATGATCAACCGGAAGTTCTTAATTTTGCGGCCGATCCTGCGGTCAGTGGGGCTTCCATCCGCGAGGTGATCTCTTTTCCAGGGAGGATCGGGAAAAAAAAACCGGAAACTCGAACGGGACTATAAAGCTGGACGGTTCGAGCAAAGTAAAAGGTAGTATCGTTTACTCTTTGTTAGGACCTCTCTCTCGCTCTCGCGCGTCCCTCAATGGCGCCGTCACTTTCCGAATGCACGGACAAACGACAAAACCGGAATGGCTTAGGTTGGTAGGTTTTTCCTGGATTCCGGAAAGATCGTGTTACGCGGTCTTAGGGGGTAGCTGGGGGCAGAGAGGAGTGATGTACCGGCAACGTGAGAGAACCACGTTTTTTTTTTTCATCCGGAAATGACGTAGACATCTGCCTGCCAAATGGCAGGTGAAGCGTGTGCGCTAACCACGTCGAAGAGAGAAAAAATGCTACTGACTTGGTCGCTACTTGAAAACTCGCCCAAATATTATTACTAAGGACGTATTCTTACTTGGCCACTTATGGCTTCGAGTCTCACGGAGGGCACTAAGAAAATTGGTATTAAAGTAAACACCCGGTTAGCTCGAGCCAAGTGGGTAGTGGTTGTTGTAATGGTGGTAGCCGCCCGCGCATTGCCGCGTATGTTAATGTGTTTACAACGGACGACGGCGACATTAAGTTTGGTAGGACTACGAGGAGAGCGTTAAGAGAGCGACAGCATCTCTTTCCCGGAGTCCTGGTGCTTTTTCAAGTGGTACACCGGTGGAGCACGTGGAGAGGGGGAGAAGAGAGAGAGAGAGAGACCAAGTAAAAGAGAGACGGCAGACGAGTGAATCGCGTAGGAGTGTAGAGAGGCGAGAAAGAGAGAGAAAAAAAAGAAAAGAAAAGAAAAGAAGAAAAAAAAGAGCGGAGACCGCGCGGCATGAGGTCCGGACAGTAAATTCGTGCGTCTGTGAATATTGTCGAGAATAACGATAGCGGCGACATCTTCACTGCTTGTTTCTCAATGAGACATAAAAAGAAGAAATAAAAGGAAAAAAAAGTACATAAAGTTCCAAAAATTACGTGAGACTCTTTATTATTTTCCTGTGTCCGTTCTGTCTTTGAAATAATTTTATTTATTTTTTTTCTAGTATTTTTATTAGTGGCAGATTTGAATTTCCCGCCAAAATTTTAACAGCGATATATATATATCGCATCGGGACCAATGGCTTACTATATAAGTCGTCAGTTTGTTGCCATTATAATTTTCACTCTTACATAATCGACCAACCGATCGCTTCCAAAGTAACGTCATCGTCGAGCGTCGTCGTACGACGCGTCTGGCGACAGAGGCGCTCATTACAGCTTCCGGTACGAGAGAAAGAGAGAGAGAGAGAGAAAGAGACACTCGCAACAAATAGCCACATCCTCATAATGGAAGAGCGTAGCCAACTCGTTAGGAGTCGTTACAGGTCCCCGGAGCCGATCGCGATTTCCGGTCCAAGATTCGCGGGTAACGAGAATGCACGAGGATTATTGGCGGATCGGACTGTACCGCGTGATGGGGGTCTTGAAAAAAATTTATTAATTTCGAAAAAAATTTTGACGTTCGATTGATTGCGCGATCTCGGGAGACAAGTGGAAACGAAGAATTAGCTGAGTGACAATAATGGCAATTAGAGGGGGGGGAGACAAAATTGACGTCATCGACCTCATCGTCACAGCCACGCGATAACTCCGTACAGAACTGTCTACTATTTTTTTAATCAATCATGATAAGATCCAAAAATATCCAAGTTACGATTAAAAAAATTGATCAATGCCATTTAAAAGTAAGCGCCACGTGGGCTCCGAGTAATCGCAGGTTATTTTCAAAGTTACGATTGACATCGATTACGTAACGATACCGGGCGTCCAGAAAATAAAAAGTAAACGAATTAAGATTCGGAGCTGTTCTTCCTTTTACTTTTCCTCTTAGCAGCCACTTCCGATAAGAGGCGCCGATGCAATGACCGGTAGCGATAGAGAATTTCTTTCATTTTCCAAATGAAAAATAGCAACCATCCAGCACGTGTTAGGTAAAAGAAAAAAAAAATTAGTCCATCAAAAAAACTAAAGGGAATTCGTGTTAACGGATTTTAGTTTTCACTTCTAACAACTGTGCGTTCTAATATTAGAGGGTCAATGTTAGTGGAAAGATTAGTATTCTTCACGTGGTCCACGAGCACATGGTTTCCTGTCGTTACAACGTGCTGCATTTCTTCTCTCTCTCTCTCTCTCTCTCTCTCTCTCTCTCTCTCTCTCTCTCTCTCTCTCTCTCTCTCTCTCTCTCTC